>OX451218.1:53862249-53962831 GCA_949628195.1 Phasia obesa | reverse complement strand
GGGCACTGACAAAAAATAAGAAAAAACATTTGAACAGTTGATTATTTTTTTGGAAAAAAAAAACGCAACGAACGATGAACGATAAAAAAGAAAACACTGACCGAGTCAGAATCGTTCAGTTACGGGAATCGTTCAATTGAACTAGGTCGTCCATGATCGGCACAACTCTTGTTACAAGCACATCTGTCAGCTGTTTTCATAGCCAAGAATAGTAAATTATTACAATGCTATCGATATATGTGTTTGTGTCATTGTGTCATTGTTTACTTTTTTATGTTTTTGTTTTTTGTATTAAAACGGGTTTTTTTAAGCATTTTGTAATAAAATTTACAAATATTTTCAAGTATAAAATATTTTCAAGTATAAAGTTATTAAACAACTGGAATTCAGAAGCTAATTAATGAATTATGCACAAAATATTATGTGCATCAGCTTAGTGAATTCCAAAAATTATTTTAAAATTTCAATTTCCCTCTCTATTTTAGCAAAAATATTTACACTACAGCTGCTCAAAACTAAAAACTTGGCGCATAAATAGCGTTGAATGTAAGTTAAAGTTTGAAAAGTATAAAACCCGTAAAAAGTATGAAAAGCACACAAAGCGCGTAGTATGGATTTTTAACCTTAGTAATAAAAAAAATTTAAAGGGTCAGACGTATTTTTATTTACAATTTGTGGTTAACATTTTGGCAATTACGGGAAGGGTATAGAGTCTTTAGATTTATTTTTTTTTTCTATTGTTACTAACAGAATTTGTTGGAGTAGCAAATCTATTGTCCCTGTGGTTGGAGGACTGAGGGGCATGTTGATGTGTTAGAGCACGAGTACTTATAAAAGTATGTGACGAGAATAAATGGAAGTAGAAAAATTCAATTGTTACGTGTTTTAAAACGAGCACTATTAAGAAAATGATACGCGTGGTTAAGTTTAAACGTCTAGTTAAGCAAGCTTGAGATCTTTCATTATTTTTATTTTCGATATTTTGCTACTCCAGTGTGTATCATTACCAGAAAAAATTTTAAAAATTAACGGTAATGAAAATTACAATTAATTATAAATAATTTATATAATAATTACAATGAAAATTACAATTAATTTATATAATAATAATTATAATTAAAAGAACTTACTCCAGATCTTAAGAAGAGTAGTATTTTAGTTGTACCGGCATCATGTGGAAGGAATTACCTTCAGAACAATGTATTTTATTTATGTATTATATTGGTTTCTTATTAACAATGCTTTTTTGTGGATACAGGATATACTATACATGGAGAAGAATTAGTCAGTCAGATATTTATCCAGCGGGAAAAGGTAATCAATAAGAAAGGAGTAGGCAATACAAAGAATGTATAATATTCTGCTTCTAGTATTCATAACTCTTAACACGGAGCATGTCTTAGGGAAGTAATTTATTATTTCAATATATGCTGCAAAGAAATTTTAGAATTCATTACTTCTAAAGCCACTTAAAGCCACTTTCAATTTCTTTTGGTAAGACTACAGTGCAACATTCAATATTTTCGCTTGATTCTACTTCTAATACATTCTCTGCATTTTCGAACTCAGTGATAAGATTTCGCACTGTATCCTTGGACGGCATCTACAGGCAGGGCTGCCAGGTCAATTTAAAAATCGTCAATTTCACGATAACAATTAAAAAATCGTTTTTTCAGCTTTAAATAATCGTCAAAAAAAATCGTACAACTAAAAAAGTATTTCTTTAACTATTTTTTGTTTATAATTTTGTTAAAAAGCAATCAATAAAATCATGAGAAGTTACTTTTAAAGTTAACTTAGACATACATATTTAATGTATGTATACTGAAATCAAAACATTTTTTTATGCTTTAAATAGATAGACTACAAATTCCTTTGGCTCATTTGTCGCAGTGTAGATAGCTACTAATTATATTGACGACGACAGCTACTTCGTACACTCTGACATTCTTGTAGAAATACATATTTTACTCATATTAAATAACTTTTTAAAAAACTAATAAATATTTCTTCAAAACCTTCGGCATGTAATGAATTCGTAATTTTGTGACTTTTTCTTCTGTTGAAGAAATAAAATTGTCGCATACAAAAATAGAAATTACCTTAGTTTGATAAAACGGTGAATGTGTAGCTTTGATGACTTCAAAATAATTGTTTTGCTATAAAGTGTGTATTTTTTGACGTATGTACAAGGTAGCCTAATATTGTATGTGTATTTAATGCATTAAATGCATTGAACGTTATGTATTCAATTTGAAATTTTAAATGTATAAAATAACTCTTGAGTGGAAGTATAACATAATTCTATTGATAAAATATTTGGGAGTTATCAATACTCTCAACACTGGAAGTTGACAAAAAAGATCGTAAAGAATTGTACACATAATATTAGTCAGCGAACAACCATCCCCTTGAAACTGACCCTTTTTTACTTTATTTACCACAGTTTTTAAATCGTTTAAACTAAATATACAAAACTGTGTATTTTAAAACACTCATATTTTTGGCATTGTAAAAATCGGCAAATCGGAATTTTCCAATTTTTTGAACAAAAATCGTTGAAATGACGATAAATCGTCAAATCTGGCAGCCGTGCCAACAGGGTTAAGGTGCGTTAAGAATTGTAGCAGATTTGCTACACCTTCTTCCAGAGGGCTAAGTATAAATTCCATCCCCAGTAGCCTTAGCCTCAGCTGTGTTGAAAATCATTTTCTTCTTTACCTTAAATTTCAGTTTTAGTTTGTCCTGTGATAAGTGCGGACGCGATTTTTTAAGCTCGCAATTGACAAAAACAAAAAGTGTGAATAAATTCAACAAAAGCAAAAAAAAAAAAAAACAAACTTGTTTTTAATACAACAACAAATTTGTCTGTAAGCATTTTTTTTCTCTCCTTTTTCTTTTTTTTTACAACGCCATTATCACTTTGCTACTTTAAAAATAAAACAAAAACAATAGGGGCCAATGAGCCTCTTTATTTAAGTAACAAAAATGTAGACAATTTTGATTTAATATAAAAACAAACAAACTGAAAATAATTTGTATTTAAACACTACGCCAGTTTTACGTGCCCAATCTTGTTCGTCGCTTTTGATAAGTGATGACAAAAAAATAACTACAAACAAGTCGCCTTCTGTACAAAGTGTTACCAAAACTAATATGGATAGTGTAAAACCCAAGACGCAAGTGGGAATGGACAGATACATTACGGTATTAAAAAGAGGTCGAAGCCCTAAATCTCGCGCAGCTTGCACCAATGTCTAAAGTACATAAAGACAAGGACATAAAGACTAAAGGACTCTAAATTCCCGTAATCGTTTTGCTATCTTAGATAATGAAACAAGTGAACATAAAACGGCAATTAAGTCGTTAAAACCACCTCCAGTTTATTTAAGGGAGAAAAATTCGAACGACTTAGTAAAAAAGTTAATTACAATTATTGCGAGAACTCATTTTATGTAATTCCTATCAAGCTCGGTAACATTGATGAGACAAAAATACAATTTATTGATGAAAGCAGTTATCGGAAAGCATTAAACGAGTTTGAAAGCTGTAAAGGAACTTTTAAACCTATCAGCTGAAGAGTAGTAAAGGTCTACAGGTAGTCATAAAAGGTGTAGATTCATACGTTGATCCAGCTGAAATAAGAGCCGGACTCCAAAAAGCGGGTTTTAAAATAAAAAGTGTAGATAATCTCCGTAATCGGAACGTGTCCCCCAACCACTATTTGGCGTTGAACTGGAACCTGGAGATATCAGATTGAAGAAGAACGAAACGCACCCCATTTACAATCTGAAATACCTGTTACACCGTATAATAACTGTAGAGGAGCCGCATCAGCGTCCAGGACCTGTCCAGTGTCTAAATTATCAAGAATATGGTCATACTACGGCTTACTGTAAGTTGCCTCCGGTTTGCGTTGTATGTGGCGAGCTACATTGTTCCGCCCAATGCGACAAAGCAAAGGATGATTCGAAAGTTAAAAAATGCAGCAATTGCGGTGGAAACCACACTGCTAACTTCAGAGGCTGTCCAGTTTTTTCCATGGTAAGGAAAACCATTCAAAAACTACATACTCCTGCTAAGCACCAACAATATCGAGGAAATGCTCATTATCCTCAGTTAGCCCAACCAACAACACAACATGTTTCCTACGCAGATATGGTAAAAACCAATCATACTTCAGTACATAAAGCGGCACCGACAACTAATTCTGCTCCTAATTTGCAATCGCATCCTAAAGAACAAACACCATCTGGTAATTTTAATCGTCTTGAAGCAAGCATCGAGACATTAGTGCTTCGATAAACAGTTTTATGAGCTCTATGAGCAGAATGATGCAAGAAATGGTACGCATGAAATCTACTATGTTGCAGGCGTTACTTAACAAACCATGAACTGTTTAAAAATATGTTTCTGGAACGCAAACGGCTTGCGCCAACACAAAAATGAACTCGAGTACTTTCTTAAGAAGGAACAAATTGCTGTCATGCTGGTTTCAGAGACTCACTTAACAACAAATAGCTTTTTTAAATTAAATGGCTATATCTTATATGACACCAAAGACGCCCGTGGCAGAGCATGTGGTGGTTCAGCAATACTAATAAAGGCTCGAATCAAACATTATTTACTGTGTGATTTTTGTGAAGATTACCTAAAAGCAACAAATATCTGCATTGAGGAATTTCATCAAAACTTAGTTATTTCTTCGATTTATTCACCTCCTAGGTTTCAAATATCAGAGAGTCAATACAGCGATTTCCTCAAATCACTAGGTCCCTGTTTCATAGCATCAGACGACTACAACGCTAAACATACGTTTTAGGGATCACGCCTAATAACTCCAAAAGGTCGTGTTTTGTTTGACACAATTTCAAAAATGAGTCTGAATGTGATATCGAGTGGATAACCCGCCTATTGGCCTACTGATCGACAAAAAATACCGGATGTTATTGATTTTGGCGTGATTACGGGTATTCCGAGAGAAACGATTAAAGCTGAAGCGACACTTGAATTATCCTCAGATCATTCACCCACTATCGTCTATAAATGGGTCACACAAAACATTATATCACCAATGACTATCACAAGCATTAATTGGTTATAGAAAGTATCTTAGTACTCATTGCTCGGAAAACATCCCGCTAAGAACACCTGAAGACGTAGAGCGCAGTCTTATTGATTTTGGCCAAAACCTCAAATCAGCTGCCCAACATTCAACAATAACCCGACAATTAGCTAGATACAATCAAATTTATTCTGCAGATATCGAACGGCTCATGGCTGAAAAATTTGTAGAGAAAGGCAATCACAGAGATCTCCTCAACTAAAAAACAAACTTAAAGAATGCACGAACCGGCTAAGAGACATGCTGGAATCTCGAAGAGTAGCATCCCTGACAACCTATTTGGGAGACCTAGACGCAACTCATCAAGCAGATTATTCGTTATGGCGTGCTTGTAGAAACCTTAAAAGGTCAGTCTTACGTAAGCCTCCCTTGCGAACTTCAGCTGGAGGCTGGGCAAGGAGTGATACCGAAAAAGGAAATTTATTTGCTGGTCATTTGAAAAAGGTTTTTGCCCCAAATATATCGACCGATATAGTTGAGTTGCCAGTTGTCGAGGCTAGTGCTGCAGTCCCGATAAGATTTGAATTTAGTGATCTTGAAAAGGCAATAACGGATTTAAACACCAAAAAAGACCCTGGCATTGATAAAACCAGTAACAAGATGTTAATTGGGGCAACTCAATTATAGCTCGCAGAATCGTTCTTTTTATTTTTAATGCCATTTTACGTCTTGAGTACTTTCCCACAGAGTGGAAGGTGTCCTTGGTTACCATGATTCATAAACCAGGAAAAGACCACACAAAAATTGAATCATACAGACCAATAAGCCTTTTGTCAAATATGTCAAAGCTGTGTGAGAGGATGTTAATAACTAAGCTTAACCCTATTCTAAGCGACAAAGGATGTATTCCAAACCATCAATTCGGCTTCAGGAAAAAACATAGTACGATCGAACAAACTCACAGGTTAGTCAATGTTGTTAAGAAGACTTTTGAAGAGAGAAAATAATGCTCTGCGCTTTTGATCGACGTTTCTCAAGCATTAGATAAGGTATGGCATGAAGGCCTAATATATAAGCTAAAACTGAACTTGCCCGTAAACCTATATAAGCTGCTAGATAGTTATTTAACCGAACGAAAATTTATTGTAAAAGAAGGAGATTTTTTGAGCTCACCCCAGCCAATCGAAGCCGGAGTTCCCCAAGGTAGTATATTGGGGCCCTTTTTATACTTATTGTATACTTCAGACATGCCAACTAGTAACCGAGTTCACACATCGACATTTGCTGACGACGCAGCCTGTTTGAGCATTCACGAAAGACCCGAAGTAGCATCACGATATTTACAAGACCACATGTCCAATTTAGAAAAATGGTTGAAGAAATGGAGAATAAAAGTTAATGAACAAAAATGTACTCATATAACTTTCGCACTGCCCCCCTATTCGGATAAATAACCAAACGATACCTCAGCTTTCAGACGTCAAATATCTCGGCATACATCTTGACCGGCGCCTTACATGGAAACGCCAAGAAACAAAGTTAACACAAATGAAGTTGAAAGCAGTCCAACTAAACTGGCTAATTGGCAGAAATTCTACTCTAGCTTTAGATTGAAAACTTTTAAACCAATATAGTGTTATGGCATTCAATTATGGGGCACTGCCTCAGCTACCAACGTAGAAAAATTTCAAAGGCGCCAAAATAAGATTCTTCGTATAATTACATCTGCTCCTTGGTATATAAAAAACTCGAACATTCATAAAGATCTAAACGTACCATCAGTTAAAGCAGAAATAGCGAAACTTGTCATAAGGTATTTAAGGAAGCTTGAAACTCATCGGAATCCACTGGCCCGTAACATACTTAATGAACCTAGTTACATTCGACTAAGAAGGAGGGACACTGCTTCTCTCATCCGTACATGAGAGGGATAACCCGCAAATTACAGTAACCGTGAAACATACATTTTTTTTGTCCAGCACTGGTTGGACTAAACAAGTATATTTATTTTTTTAGACTTAAGATATGAGTAATTATTGATAGTTCAATTATATTGAAGATACAATAAATAAAAATTGCAAAAAAAAAAGTTCGCTGTTCAAATAGGCTGCAGATATATTCATTTGATGAAAAGGTTAATTATATTCTTCTGACAGTGCTATTACCATTCTAAAAGTGGTTTTACATGACGTGTATTTGTCATATGACTTGTAACTTTTCCATGTGTAAATTCTAAACACGTCGTGTAAATCCTTTCAAACATAACATGTGTATTTCCCATGTGTACAATATATATTACATTTTTCATTAAGAACGTGTTCTATTTTAATGTGACAAAGCATCTGATATCCTGTAATGCCAATTTGATATATTGCTATTTTAGGTTTTTGTTTGTACCAAAAGCATTAAAATCGTCGCAAAAGCACTACGTTTACATCTTTGCATCAGCTGTGGTTGGCTATACAAAACTGTGTGGCGGAAAAATTATATATGTATTATAGGTTATGTCAGATGTAATTGCATATGTACGTTTGAAAGCAAAAAATTATAAACCGTATTTAAAATGTCTATTTTGACGAAATTACATATGGGTTATCCAACTGACAAGTCATATGACAAACACTCGTCGTGTAAAACCACTTTAAGGGTTTCATAACGAACTACTGGCGAAAAAGTGTCGGTTTAATTTACACCATATATTTGAGCATAAGCTTGCTTAAACCTTTCGATATTTCCCTTACTATCGTTTTTCACAGCAAATACCCACTTATAGCCTTCTGTCCCAGTGGTAAATCTGTTAATTTCCAAATACTATTTTTATATAAAGATCTATACTCCTGCATTGCGTCCCACCAAAAACTACTACATTCACTATTTAAAGCTTCGTTCACTGTATCTGGTACCTTAAAATTTTCATTTACCTTTTGCAATAAATTGACAATGATGTATTGCTTCTTAGGCCTTCCTGGTAGTCCAGAGCGCAAAATTTTGGATCTTCTTGGTCCAATTTTCGGCTCATCTTCAATGGCTTATTGCTCTTCTGTCAATGCGAAATAACTTTCAGTGCCATCTTCTATTTTTTCTTGGCTTTCTTCATCTGAACAGAGAATATTCTCTTTACCCAATGGAATGCATACAGTCTCAGTGTTATTTATTCTTTCAATGAAATAAACATCACGGCTTACAATAACATCACGGCTTGTCATACAAACGATATTCTTTTGATGTACTTGAATAACTAACGACGATATATTATTTTCCTTTAAATTTATTGTTGCGCTTTTTATCTAAAGCAATTGCCAACGAACAAAATATTTTTAAATGAAACATTTGGCTTACGGTTATTCCACACTTCATATGGCGTTGCATTATTTAAGGCTCTCGTTGGTGCTATGTTGCATAAATAAACTGCTGTATTTATTGCTTCTGTCCACAGAAATTCCTTAAAATTTGCTGAGATCAACATAGCTCTTGCCATTTCTACTAATGTTCTGTTAAATCACTCTGCTACGCCGCACAGCGGTGTATTTTACCAATCTAGCCGGACATTAGGCAAAAAATTAATTTTGAGAAATGTATACAGCTCGACAGACAACAAAATTCTGCATCGTATAGTGAATTTTCAAGGCTTTTGCTTGAGATTTGTCGTTTTGGGACACTGTTAAAATCAGGAAAGTTGAGTAAATCGCATACGTTTTTATAGACTTTAAACGATTTTGAGAGGTTTGCAATATATTTTTTGGTGGCTAAACGAATAAAGATTTTGTATTGATTTTTTTTCTGTAAAAGGGTTTATTAGTAGCTACTTATGTTAGTTTTTTTTTAAATTTTAATGATAAAAAATTTCGTTCAAAATTAAAAAATGTTTTTTTTTGTAAAATTTTTTGTCAAAAAAAAGTAAAAAGCTTTTTAAGAGTGATCTCCATTGCGATCGTAATAATGTTATATATCACTATAAAATTTTCGATCTCTACTTTTATACTGTAAAAAAAAACCTTGCGCATATTTGCGCCATTTTTTAAAAATTACACCTTTTTCTGTTTTTTCCTATCTTACATAGGTAAATACGAGTAAGAAACCTTTTTATATTCACAAAATGTTTTGGTTTTTAATAACTGAAGGTAGATGTTTTTATTTAAATCATTACATCTAACACTGTTATTACCTTTACAAAAAACAATTTAAATATCAAAAGAGATATAGACGTCGATGCCCTTTCTTTCGGACTATCTATTTTACACGCCAGAATTCGCATGTCATATAAACTGACAGTGAAAATTGGCAAATAAAATCTGATGCGGACAAAGCCATTGTTAACGCGAGGAAAAAAATATCCAAGAAAAATTCAGAAGTGAATTAGGGCTAATAGTGGGTGTACCGAAAGCTGGATTTGGAAACACCAACGATGGTAACACTAGCAGAAGATTTTTTTTCCAATCCTAAATTAGCTGCAGAAATAACTGGAATTGAATTTGATTTCATATACCGCTTCAAGGTTATTATTGAAGTAATATAAAGTGGTCACAAAATCCAAATGCACGAGTTTGTCGATTATTGCTTAGATACTGCAAAACTTTACGTTTCTCTAAATGAGTGGCATCCTATGACACCTACAATGAACAAGATTTTAATACATGGTGCAACTGTTATGAATGAGGCATTGCTGCCTATTGGGCTGTTATCAGAAGAAGCGTCTGAGGCACTAAACAGACATTTCCAGCTGAGGCACGAAACAAACATATCCGGCTTTACAGGCAGAATTTTGCTAGAGAGTTTTCAAGGGTTCAATGTAACATAGATATTATTCATAGGCTTTTGCTAAGTTCTGACCCACCTTTTACGAAAGAAGCAATTTTTTTCATGCTTCCACCTTTACTTCGTAAGAGGTCTTTGAAGAATCAGACGAAGAGGAACAATTTATCGTTACAATCATAAAGAAGTTATTACTATGAATAAATTAATTATTTTCCGATAAATAAAATACTATTAAGTAACAAATTACAAAAAAACTTTTTTAATAATATTCTGGCAAAAAAATAAAAAAAAAATTTTCACAGGGATTGTTTAGGGGTGGGATTGGAGGAAAACTACCCCCTGCTCATAAAAATAAATTTTTATGCTTTTAAGAAGTATAAAATCTATTTCTTTGGATAATTGCATTATTTTTTCAAATAATATATTATTTAACCGCCCACAAAAGGGGTTAAAAAGGGCATTTAAGAATTTCTTGAGTCCAACTTTAAGTTTATGAACATTCTTTGACCTTAAAAGTTGTAATTGCTAAACAAAATGACGGGAAAATTAAAAAAAAACTTGCATTTTTCAGAGGTAGGACTAGTTCTTCCAAGAGGAACTTTTTTCTCCTTGGTCCGATTATTTCTATTTTCTAGCTTTGACAGCCTATGAGCAAAGTTTCATTAACCTAGGGGCACTCAGTACATTTTTAGAGCCAATATAAGCTAAAAAAAGTAATGTCCGGCTAGATTGGCAAAATACCCCTATGTGCACAGTTTTGCTGCAGTGTGCATGGTACAGTCAACTGTCTTACTATACCATGCTTATTTAAATTCGCATCAAAGATATTATTTTTGAATTCAGTGCCATTATCGGAACGCAAAATTTGTATTCTTTTGCCTCTTTGTAGTTCAACCATAATTTTGAAAGATTTAAATGTTTCGTGTTTGTTTTTCAAAAAACAAACCTCCCACAACGCGGTAGATAGGTTCCTAAAATTTTCCGCGTTGTACGAAATCGCGTTATAGGAGACTTTAACTTCATACAAAAATCAGAGTTTGGTTCCAAATCGAAAAGTTGGTTTTTATAATATATTTTTGTATGCATTTAGTGCGTGATAACAACATATTTTGATAACACTTCTTTTATCTAAACAAAATAAAAATGTTTTTTTATATCTACTTAACATATTAAAATTTAATAATTAATAATAAAACGACAACTTTTTTAAAAATCTTACCCCTCTTTATTACTTAGTATGATTTGAATCTGTCTCGAACGTTTTGTTAGTGGTCGTGCTAATTCAAAATCCGAGCTTGATCAACTTTCAGATTCAGATAACAATATAGACCAAGTTATAATAATCAACAAAGGAACTCCTATAATGGACCAAATCTGGATACAAATTACCAACGACATGACCAACCAGAGCCTATGGACGTTAATACTATTCAAAGATTACAGATAAAACAAGAATATGAAAATTTTCAATTTCTAGCCTCACGGGAAAACTACCACATATAGCCATAAAGACTAAATTAGAATATTTAAAATTTTTAAACGATACAGGTGCTTCTTATTCAGTTATTAATCCAGGTATTTGTCACCCAAAATGGAATCTACCTATACAAGAAATAAATATTAAAACTTTACAACATTCAACAAAAATAAATCAAATGGTTCCCATCCCACTTTTTGAGGAACTTCGCGATAAAAATAAGCTAGTTGAATTTTTTATTTGCAATTTTCATGATGTTTATGATGGATTAATAGGAAATAATATTTTGAAACCATTGGGTGCAATAATAATTTTGAAAGATGATGAAATAATCATAGGAAAAAGAAAGGTACCATTAAAATTTGATCAACCCCAAGTAGAACACTACTTTGAAAAACAAGGATTATACCAGGTCGAAATACCAGTTGAATGTAAGGAAGGATTAGTATATAAGAATAAAACAATGTCAATTGATAACAAAATAGAAATATTAGAAGGTGTGTACTAAGCAAACAATTTTAAAAGAATGCTACAATAAATTTTAACGGGGAAAGTGAAGAGTCAAGAAAAGTGAAATTCTTAAAATCGAAAATGTTACTACAGAAAATTTTTTTATTTATAACTTTTATGAGAATACTCAACAAATTCCAATTTCGGAACAAATACGAATTGATCACCTTAACAATGAAGAAAAGAGATGAAATTATTACAAGTAATAAATAAATTTAAAAAGATATTTTATACGGAAAGTAAAGAACTTACAATGCTATTAAACATGAAATAAGAACTGCTAATAACATTCCGATCGCAGCAAAAACATATCGCTATCCATATATTCACAAGGAGGAAGTGAAAAAACAAATTCAAGAAATGCTAGACAATAAAATAATTAGGCCTAGCCATTCGCCGTATTCAGCAACCGTTTGGATAGTACCAAAAAAATTGGATGCCAGCGGTAAGAAAAAATGGAGACTTGTAGTTGACTATCGTAAGCTAAACGAAGTCACAGTGGACGATAAGTACCCAATATAGACGAAATATTGGAAAAATTAGGAAGATGCCAATATTTTACAACATTGGATCTTGCTAAGGGCTTCCACCAGATCGAAATACACGAGAAAGATATACCTAAGACGGCATTTAGCGTGGAAGGGGGGCACTACGAGTTCCTTCGTATGCCATTTGGGCTGAAAACTGCTCCTGCCACATTTCAACGATTGATTAACAACGTTTTGGCCGAATTTATTAACAAAATCTTTTGAGTGTATTTAGATGACATCATCTTCTCTACTTCGCTTCAAGAACACTTGGAGTCGCTCTCTAAAATATTTCAACGGCTTAAGGACGTGAATAAAAGTGAATTCCTAAAACAAGAAACAAATTTTCTAGGACACATTATAACTGAAGCCAAACCCTGATAAAATAGATTGCGTAAAAAACTTCCCATTACCAACTAATCAAAGAGAAATAAAACAATTTTTAGGCTTAGCGGGTTATTATAGAAAATTTATTAAAGAATTTTCCAAGATGGCCCGACCAATGACAAAATATTTAAAGAAAGATAATAAAATTAATTTAAACGATCTGGAATAATACAAAGATGGATTCGAAAAATTTAAAATATTGCTTGTTAGCTCACCCGTTTTGATATATGCTGATTTCAACAAAACATTTACCTTACAAACAGGTGCAAGTAACTTCGCGATAGGCGCATTACTCTCACAAGACGGACACCCGGTATGTTATGCGAGCCGAACGCTCAATGATCACGAACAGAACTACAGCACTATAGAAAAAGAATTGCTGGCAATTGTTTGGGCAACACAACATTTAAGACCATATCTCTTTGCAAGACGTTTTATTATAGAAACCGACCATAGGCCACTCACCTGGCTATTTTCAATAAAAGAACCAAATTCTAAATTAGTAAGACAGAGATTGCTGTTACAAGAATTCGACTATGAAATAAAATATAAAAAAGGATTTTTAAACGGGAACGCCGACGCATTATCTCGTATAGAAATAAATGTAGAGGATAACGCTATTACAAATAGTCAATCATCAACAAATAACTTAATTTTAGAAACAACAGTATTGAAAAACCACTTTGACCCAGAAAGAACTAATGTAGTTCTAATTCGAGATGATACTATTCTTCGGAAATTTAAAGATGCTGTAAGTAAATACTTCGAATCCAAGAATGGATTTAAAGACCACATGACTAAAGAAATTTTAAGAGATATCGTAGATGAAAACGAATTAAGTGAAACTATAGAAAAAGAACATAAAGAGAGGTATTAACGAACATTTTGCGGAGTTAAAAACTGAAGTGTACCACCCAAAACTAAAACTACGAATCACACAATTTATAAACAATTGTGATGTTTGTAATAAAGAAAAATATGAAAGACGTCCAATCAAACAAAAATACAAATTAACTGAAACTCCAGATAGTCCAGGCAAAATTATTCACGCAGACGTTTATTACAGTTTAGAGAAAACAATGTTTTTGACATTCATCGATAAATTCTCCAAATACGCACAGGCAATCAGAATAAAAAACAGGTCGTGGTTAGAATTCAAAATCGCATTTCATCTACAGGAAAAATAAAAAAACTTGTTATTGATAACGAATTAGGCTTTAAGGCAATACCCCTCTTGGAATATTTACAAGAACAACAAATAGAAATTTATTATACATCAAACAATAATCACACCTCTAACGCAGACGTGGAACGGTTACATAACACCCTGAATGAACATATTAGATTACTCAAACATGATCCTCGGAAAGATCGGGAAACAGTCGAAGAAAAAATATTTAGAAGTATAAATTATTATAATAACACAATTCATTCTACTACAAAAAGGAAACCTATAGATTTTAGAAATGGAACAATTAATCAAGAAGAATATGATAAAATAAAGGAACAAATTATTAAAATGAAAGAAAGAAACTTGGAAAAATTTAACAAAAATCGCGAAGACATAGAAGTCCAAAGAAGACCTATTTATTTAAAAGATGAAAGAGGTGGCAAAAATCACTCGAAATTTAGAAAAGTAAAAGTATCTCAACTAGATGATGATCACGTTATAACAGATCGGGGTCATAAATACTATAAATCACATATAAAAAGAAAAAAAAAACAATTTCAAGGTGAAATTCCTTCAGAAAACTAAAAAGAAAGTTTATAAACCTCTATTTTCAGATGATATTCTTCATTTTACTCAGTGTGTCAATGCTGCATAGCATGGAAGCACAATACTTAGAAGTGGAAGACCTGACAACTAACCACGGATATCTACCAATTAAATTGAAAGACATAGAATTGATTGAAAACTATTTAAAAATAATACACGTTAATAACACATCTCAATATTTAGAAACAATAAACATCTTGCCAGACAATATACATAAACTATCAGACACGTATACGAACGTTACTCCATTGTTGAACAGCGTTAACAGGAGCATGGACATATGTAGAACAAAAATTAAAAATCTAACACCAAACTTTAGGAAAAAACGAGGACTGATAAATGTTTTAGGAAAAGGCCTAAAATACGTCGCAGGTACGATGGACAGCGACGACGAAAAAGAAATTTTTGACAAAATCCAAAATCTAGAGAAAATGAATACTGAAACAATGACTACCCTCAATGAAATTACGTATTTAGGAAATTCTACCCCCGGGGGTTCCAATTGTCACTGCAGGAATGGCAAATGCTTTGACGCGGTTCACTCGGGGAAAATAGGGGCACCAGACGCTAGGGTTCCTAGAGCCTAAATCTGGAAGAAAAGGTCTGTGATAAAAATCGCGGGTACTCTTCGAGGCCCGACCAGTGCCCAAAGGACTGGTACCACGGGAATCAGTGGCCACACAGAGAGTCTATCCTCTCTGTGACCGGTTATTGGTGAGGTCCCCTTCGGGGATACACGTGGTGGTTGTGGTTTAAGATCGATTTATGTAGATAAGGTGCAAGGTCGATCAAGTGAGCTGTTGCACTCTCAACAGACGGAGTTTGGATAGTCTCCAAACCCCTAAGCAAGAGGTTATAATGTGGATCTAGGCTTGCCTTGGAAAGGCTTGCCATATTATATAAATTGCTACTCATTGTGACTGTATCACACACAAAAAGCGATTGGTGGCAATCGTAAAGTGTTGTTATGCTACACAATGGGGGCGCTAGTCTACGCCTAAGTTTCACTCGGTGGTAAGACCACCGTGAGGTTAGGCCGAGTAGGCAGGTACTCAAGTTAATCTTGTTCCACAATTTAGGAAATTCTATATCAAACAAAGTATCAAATATTACAGATCATATTAATAATCAACAAAAATTATTCAAAGATATATAAATAAATTTAAAACGGATATTCAAAATAAAATTCTTAGCTTGGAAAACGAGACTTTATTTTTAGAAAATGTTTTTCAGATCAATAATGATGTGAATTTACTCATAGACCATGTAAACGAAATAGGACACATTATTTTTAATTCTAACCTAGGAATAATTCCATCTGACATACTGGCGACCGACAAATTTAATTACATAAATAAAACTGAATCCTACCTTCACACTAAAGTATCCGTTGCATATAGAGAAAATTTAGTAATTTTCACATTAAGCATGCCGAAATTCTTAAACGAAACATTTGCGGAAGTAATATTTGAACCACTACCCAATAATCACAATAAAACTATAATATTAAATGAAAACAGAGTTCTAATATATAAAGATGAAATTTATAAATCAAACACATTAGAATATAAGAAATTAACAAGAATAAATGATCATTGTTTAACAAATATTATGAAAAATGTAGAACCTAAATGTAATATGACTATAATAATTATTCAAGAAAAAAAGAAATTTACCCAGGCTTACTTGTATTTAAAAATTAAGGAGATAAAATTATTACAAATTGTAAATATTCATTTAATATTGAAAACTTCAAAACATTTTTATTGAAATTCGAAAATTGCTTTATTGAAACTAATTTAAGAACGTATGAAAACTATAAAATAAATATAAAAGAAATTTTTATCATAAATAAAATAATCTTAAGTATCAAAGAAAATAATGTAACATTTCCTAATTTAAACTTTGATGAAATACACTTTAATGATACAATAAAAACTGTAAAACATAGACTATTCACAAACACTATAATAAATACTGGAAGCAACATAGGAATCCTAATAATTTTAATATGTATTGTTGCTGTAATATATCAAAATAAATCAGGCAAGTGCGAGTTAAACTCACACACGTAGGGTTCCGTACTATGTTTAGTACAACATTAAAAATTCAAGATGCTAATATTTTCATGTCTTATGAGTTAATTTTAAAATTATAGTCGTAATCGCGAAAATTGCATCACTGTTGGAACACCCTTTAAATGTTAGCAATTTTTGTTATAGCGGCTATGGTAATTCACTATCTATAAAAATATACATGCGCCCACCTATTGCGGTTCAAAAAATATGGTAATATACGTGAAAAACATGTCACTTAGTAATTAGTAATTGTTACAGCGGCAGAAGTACAACATCTACTGTAAACAATTCAAGTGCCTACCTATTACGGTTCAAAACATAAGGCTATTTACATACAAATCATGTCTCTGTCGGAACACTCTTTAACTTTGTTATTTGCTATGGCGGCCATGGCAATTCTCTTTCTATGAATATATCAAGAGTCTACCTAGTACTATTAAAAAAAATAAGTTACTATACGTGAAAAACATGTCACTGTCAGAACACCCTTTAATTTTTAGTAATTGTCATAAGGGCCATGGCAACACATCTTCTATACCAATTGGAAGAGTCTACCTATTAAGGTTCAAAAAATATGTCGTTATACATGCAAAAGACGTCACTGTCGGAAAACCCTTTAAATTTAAAATGTTTTTATAGGGGTCATAGTAATACACCATTTGTGAAAATTTCAATAATCTATCTATTATGGTTAAAAAATTAGTCAATGTTTATGCAAATCACATCACTGTCGGTACACCCTTTAATTTTTACTATTTGTTATAGTGGTCATAGTAATACACCTCCTGTACAAACTTCAAGGGTCTACCTATTATCGTTCAAACCTATGCCATATATACAAATCACGTCACAACGGAACACCCGTTAATTTTTAAGCTTAATATTATATACTTGCTTATAATGCAATCATAGCTTAAATCACTGCAAATTTTAAGTGGTTGCCTCCTATAGCTCAAGAAATATATACAAAAAAGGCAAATAACACGTCACATTCGGAACACCCTATAAGTGTTAGTATTTGTTGATATAGTGGCCGCAGTTATACACCTTCTGTGAAAATTTCAAGAGTCTACCTATTTTTTAATTTTAATTTTATTTTTTTATACTTTTTTATATAGTGAGCTAAGTTTTAATTACTGTTTGTAAATTTCAAGTGTATTCCTCGTACAGTTCAAGAAATAAACACATTTTCGTGAATAACAACTCTCTATTGGAACACCCTATAAGTTTTAGTATTTGTT
Source organism: Phasia obesa (assembly GCA_949628195.1). Classification (NCBI taxonomy): domain Eukaryota; kingdom Metazoa; phylum Arthropoda; class Insecta; order Diptera; family Tachinidae; genus Phasia; species Phasia obesa. Next base: position 53,945,014 of record OX451218.1, on the reverse strand, counting down.
GCTATAGCGGCAACAGCTATACATCATCTGTGAAAATTTCAAGAGTCTACCTATTACGGTTCCAGAGATAAAAAGCGCTGACAGACGGACAGAGATTGTAGCGAAAACAATAGCGTTACGTTTTTAACCTTGTGTACGGAACCCTAAAAACAATAAAAGAACTTACATCGTTTCTTCGTCGGAGCCTCAATCTAACGGAGGGGGAGTTACGATATCAACGATATCCCCACATAAAATAATAATATAAATATACATACACATTTATAATTTAAACACTTTGTTCCCAATTCTTAATTTTTGTTTATAAATAAAATATTTTACTTACCAATAAGTTAATATAAACAAACAGAAATGTATGCACTTGAAATATGATACATTTCCGTTCCCTTTTTAACCGAATTCAAAAAAAGGAGGTTGTCTATTCGTCTGAATGTAACTTTTTTTATGTTATGCCCGCAGGACTCAGTCATTTCTGAACCGATTTTAAAAATTTTTTCTTTATTAGAAAGGAAATGCTTACAGATTGGTCCCATTTTAAAAGAAGTTCAGAATTTTGAAAAATAAAGGGTGTCCCCATACAACATACGTGTTTTTTACGTGTATTATGAACCGTAAAGAATACCCTTTTAAAATTTTAAAAAACTGCATATCACTATATCTGCCAGTAACCTAAATTAATAAAAATATAAACTTAAAAATTAAAGGGTGTCCCCATATGTGACGTCAATTTAAATATATGAACCATTGTAGACAATCGCTTAAAAATTGGACAGAATGTCGAATATATATAATCAGAAATTAAATATTTATTATTAGAAGTTAAAGGGTGTCCCAATAGTTGATGTAATTTGATGTATATTGCAAAACTTTTGAACCGTAACAGAGAGACGGTTGAAATTTACAAAGAACCTGTATATCTAAGTCCTTTATAACATCAAGTATATAATTTAAATTTGGAAACTAAAGGGTGTCCCCTTAATTGATAAATTTTATTTATCTAGCACTATCTTTTGAACCGTTATAGACAAACACTTGAAAATTAGACAGAATCTCCACTACTATGTCCCGTATAATAACATTTATAAATATTTAAAGTTATAAAGGGTGTCTCAATGGCCAAACTTTTTAACCGTTTTAGACAGACATTTGAAATTGACAAAGAATTTGTCCTTTAAAATAAGTATTTAATTTAAAATTTTACATTAAAGGGTGTCCCCTAGGTGATATTGTTTAACCTATATGGCCATATCTTTGGAACCGTTACTTTGTATTGCTGAATAATGAATAATAAGTGTAAAAAAATAAAGGGTGTCCTCATATCTGAGGTAATTTGTCGTATATGGCTTTATCTGCTGAACCGTTATGGATAGATATTTGAATGTACAGAACGTATATTACTATGTCCGTTAGAGCAACAAGTATAAAAGTATTTGATTTGAGTACTATTTCTTACAGATTACTTCCTTTTAAATTTTTAGTTAAGAATTGATGCACATATATTTGTTTTGTAGTCGGTTTTTTTTTTGCAAGAATTATTAATGATACAAATGTGTGTATGCAACATTGCAAATGATTTAACTGCCCATTTACTTTTTATACACACTGAACAGCTCAATTCATTGGGAATTTTTATTTTCATTCCCTTACTGTCTGTTTTTCTGCTAATTGACGTAGACTGCCTATATTCAAATGACCATTTCAAAGCTTCTGTTGAACAAAAAACAAAATTTGTTTTTTCTCAGCATACAAGCACAAATCTTCATTTTTAGCAGTTAATATTGCTTTACCGTCTCTTAAAATTGTTGCTGTAGCAGGGGTAAATTTTACAACATCAACCGATGCCACTTTGCCGATAAAAATAAAATTACATTGTAGCTCGGGTACGTACAGTACATTCTTTAACTAAATATTTTTGTTATTTATTCTCACCATTCCTCTACCTACTGCTTTGGTTTTACTTTGTCCAACAAGAGAAATCAACTCTGCTCCCTGTTCAAAGGTTTCAAACAAATTTCGATCGACGCATAAAGGCCGGGGCACATAAAATCCGTCATACGTTATACCTTGACTTTTTCAACGTACAAGAAAGTAGAAATACAGGTTTTCTAATGAGTGTTGTCACAATCAGTACGTTTCCGTCAACGCAAAACTTTTAACTCTTGACGTACGCTGAGAGCTATAAATTGGTTTCTTTTTGTTTCTCTCTCTCAAAATTAAATTTTTGTGTTGTTTGGCAGCAAAGAAAAAAGAAATACAACAATATAAATAGCAATATGCCAAAAAAAGTACTTTTTAATTTTCAGACTATGAATGCCAAATGATTTTTATTGCTTCGGGGGTAGAGTCAGCTACCCTAATTGGTAATTAAATGGTCCCTCACTTGTCTTAAAACGGAAATTTAGGGTGTCCATTAAAACTTGGATTTTTTAACTTTTTATGAATTTAACGTAATATTTATGTTAACAATTACAAAATCAATGTTTTTATTTTTTGCATAGTTAGTTTGGGGAGTTATCTTCCATTTGCTATTATTGTTGTTGCATATATACACTGAAAAAAAAAATGGCAAGAACAGAACTTGGAAGCAAGAAAATACTACTGCTACATTTAACGCGGCACAAATTGGGTTGAATATTATGTCTTGCCATTCAACACAGTTGTTAATGATTTCAAGTTCTAAAATTCTGCTTGACGATCGCATTTTTCGTTCACAAAAAAATTTGGAAAATGTTTAAAAAAAGCTAAAAAATTTAAATAAATTCGTTTTTTTCACCTTCATTCACATATAACTTTTGAAGTAGGAATGTAATCATCAAGCACCATTGCAGAATTTTAGACATTATAGTTGTTAACAACTATGTTGAATTTGAAGGCATAATATTCAGCCCAATTTGTGCCGTACAAAAAACATTAAAGCATACTTTCGGCAAATTTTATTCATTCATTCATAGTTTAAATTTTTACATTTATTGCTTTTCTTTGTATCAAAGTTTTTGTTTAGAACATTTTTTACTGATTTACTGTTATTAAATCTCTTAGTATATACGAATAATTGATAAGAGCGTCTCTCTTAGTGTTATCAATAATATGTCTGTTTGTGTACTTTTTCCGTAAAGTTTGGTAGCTGAGTAAATTGCAGACATGGGGGAATTCAATTACATTTAAATTACAATTACTTGTTTCATGTAATTAGTAATTGCGTGTGTAATTAATTGCAAAATGTAATTGATATCCCCCAAGTCTGTTAAATTGAACAAATTACTCTCATAAAAAACGTTTGTATAAAAAAGTGCGTAAAAATAAGATCATCTTACTTTCAAGGATGTGCTGTATCAAATATTCGAATATTTAGAGTTCAAAGATGTAAATAAAACATCGTTCTTGAATTTAGTTCCCCACAAATTTCAATTTGCTTCATTTGCTTACTGCAAATTTGACATTTTCCAAACAGTTTTATCGGCTGCGAAAGAGTCAATGTTAAAAAGATATAAAATTTGGAGTCTCCTTAACTGAAATAAAAACTAAAGAATTTACACTCTTATGTAGACCTCTGAAATTTTAAATAATACAATTTTTATTATTATTTTTATTAAAAATTACTTGATCTTCTTAAAAGTATAAATAATAATGATTCTTTAAAAAACATTTCTATTAAAATAACTGAAATTTTATTCGAAAAACTAAAAATGTGGTTACGTACAAAATTTTAATGGCGAATTTACATACATATTTTAATAAAAAGTTTGAAACTTTTAAATATCTTATAGCTCTTCTCTTTCTCATTCGGTTATTTTTCAACCGATTTTCAAAAAAGATATTAAAATTACCTTTCGAATTGCTGAATATAGTTAGTACAAATTATTAACGCTAGACGGCGCAAGACTCATTTTTATTGAAAAATGTATCAAAACACCCTGTATTTGCAAACACTATGAGTTCATATATTCAGCAAAAATTCTCGCCAAAGGATTTTGTACAATCTTGCCAAACATTATTTGATCGAATTCTGGAAACTCAAAGGTCAAAATTTTGATTTTCTTCAATAATCTAAAAATAACGGAATTACGAAAAAGTCACAGAACAAAAGTTGCTACCGAAGCCCTAAAGAACTATTTTCAACAATAAAAAAATTCTTTTTCGCAAAAAGTCGATTTTGACATATTTCTAAATATAAATAAATTAAATAAAGTAAAACGGTAAAAAAAAACTTTCAAATGTTTTTTTCTGATTTAATATCATCAACTCAGTATTCATTGTGTCAACCTCTTCCGATGTTACTTTGTTTTCAGTTGAGTACGTTAAAGTATAACGTATGACGGATTCTATGTGACCCGGCCTTAAATGTGAAGAAGCACCATCATAAAACGCTGCTGTTTAATTTGTTGACCTCTGCGATGACAATTGTAGCATTTTACATTTTTATGGTGGTTGTTTTCAAAATTATTACTGTTGTTTGTAATCATTGGCCAGATTAGAGTTTAAAGTTGTTCATTGGATAGTGTTGCAATACGAAAAATTTAAAACTGTGATATTAAATTTAAGTTGTGTTTGATTTTTATGTTTTATGTTTATTTGTTTTGTAATTGTTAAAAACATTTATTGGTAATGTGATCTATTTTATATTACGAACCCTTGAAAAAGTCAACAAATATTGACGAAACGTTGGGTAAAAATGCAATAAATTAGTTTTTTATTGACATTAACTATGTTAGGCCTGACTAGCTTAAATTATCCAATCAACAAGATTACTATTGTTGTTTGTGTTTCAAGCTTCATTAAATATGTTACTGCATATTTCGCTATTTCTGCTTTAACTGATGGTACGTTTAGACCTTTGTGGATGTTCGAGTTTTTTATATACCAGGGAGCAACTGTGATCATCCGTAGAATCTTATTTTAGCGCCTTTGGATTTTTTCTACATTGCTAGCTGAGGCAGTTCCCAATTGAATGCCATAACACCAAGTTGGTTTTAGAACTGACTTTTACAAAAGTTTGCAATCTAAGGCGATAGTAGAATTTCTGCCTAAACGCCAGTTTAGTTGCACTGCTTTTAATTTGGATTCAATGTGGCTTTTCCAAGTAAGGCGCCGGTCAAGATGTATACCGAGGTATTTGACGTCCGAAGGTTGAGCTATCATTTGATTATTTATGCGAATAGGGGGCGTGAGTCCCTACGCAGTGTAAATGTTATGTGAATACATTTTTGATCATTCATTTCTTCAACCATTTTTCCAAATTGATTAGATGGTCTTGTAAATGTTGTGATGCTACGTGGCACAGTGGCTGAAAATCGTTTTTCGTTGGCCAAAAGTAAATTTTTTTTGTCACCGATTTTTAAAATTTTTACGTCATTTTGTAGTTAATATATCCAAATTAAGGTAGCCAAAAAAATATGTTAAAATATTGATAATTGTGGGCGTGGCATGCTGTCAAATTCAACTTTTTTTTAATTTCAGAAAAAGGTGTTTTTCTTTGGTTTTTTATCAAAATTAAATGGTTACTACTCGCAAGCTATCATCGATAATGGTCTGCGGTTTTTTTTATAATGTTGGTAGGATTATTGTCTTTAGTTGTTGTAAGTAGACACAGCTCTAGCGTTTAATATTAGGGGCGTTATGAAATATTTATGAAACTACTATATTTTCCTCAAATTTAAACTTTAGTGGAATAGAACTTCTAGGGAACAAAAGGGAACAAGAAACGTATACAACCACGAGAAAGGTGAAAGTGTCCTCTTTAAGGCTATATATACTTTTGCACCCGCCACGAGCCGCCTGTAGAACACTTTTTTCATTTTAATGAAATTACTCGAAAAAAATTCATATACAATGGTGTATTAAATTTTCACTTTTTTGCCTAAAAGATTATTTTTTTTAGTTTAGGCTACGTATAACTAAAAAAAATAAATATAATACCTTCGAAAGGGTTTAATGGCTTTGTTTTGATCAGCAAAAAATAAGTAATAAAATTATCACAATGGGCTCTACAGGAAGCATATGATCTCTTTCTAAATTTACCTGTTATCAAATGTTAGGGTCAACCAAAGTCATAAACAATTTTATAACAATAATTGCGACATTAAACCACTAAAGTTAAAAAACAACCCCATATTGACGCATGATCTCTTTCTAAATTTACCTGTTATCAAATGTTAGGGTCAACCAAAGTCATAAACAATTTTATAACAATAATTGCGACATTAAACCACTAAAGTTAAAAAACAACCCCATATTGACGCATGAGTGCAGTTTTGTTCAATTTAAGCGCTACCTGCTATGAAATTTATAAAAGTACGGATTCGTTAAGGGATTACTCAGTAATAACTTAATCCTTTAAGTGTACGGATAAAACATAACAAAGGCAAATAAAAATATTCAAAAGAAAATGGAGAGCTTCAGTTATAAAGAACTGGCCGAAGTGTATTTTAGAAACAAAAATCAGGAAGATGTTCTTAGTTACGTTAAAATAAAATTAAACTTAAATTCGTGTAGCACCGAAATGCAAGAGCAATTATATAATTTCGTCAAAGCACTAAAAAAACGCTACAAAGAAGTTATGTACAGTAAACAAAAATTTTATATAAAAAGTCCAAAGTGGTTAGAAGGTCAAGTTACTGTCGCTGCAGAAACAGCAAAGCAAGATAAGGCTGGAAGACCACGCAAATCATTAGTGGACAATTGCAGCGATAGATCTAAGAGGCGGAAGCTTAAAGATATTAACGATGCCTTTGGTTCTACAAATATAAAAGAATCTTTCCTACATCAATTACGATCACAGAACCAATTTACAAAAGTGGATATCATTGAAAAAGTTGTTAAAGCTAGTCCACCGAGAACAAAACGGATTCTTAAAAGTATACCAACTCCGAATGATGCAATACAGTACACAAAAGAGGCGGCATTAGCATTATTTCTGGATTTGAAATTAACAAAACAGCAATATATTAAACTCAGACAGCATGCGATTGAAAAAGGCTCAAATATATATCCAGCATATCATCACATAACCGCTGCTAGAATGGACTGTTTGCCATCAAAGGACACTATTACAATCACACCAATTTCGGCAGAGGTACAACTACAATCTCTACTTGATCACACAGCCGCACGCTTGCTGCAATCAATAACAGGAAATGAGTTGAAGAAATACGGAAACACAAAGTTAATTCTTTTTTGTAAATGGGGATGTGATGGTTCTTCGGGACAAAAACAATATAAACAAGCTGTATGTGAAAATATTTCTGACTCAGATATGTTCATGGTATCATTTGTACCATTGCGATTGAAAAAGATTTTGAAAGATTCAGAGCCTTCGACTAGTACAACGCAAACAATGGATATTTGGAAAAATGAGACACCATCTTCTACGAAATACTGCAGGCCAATCAAATTTCAATTCAAAAAAGAAACAAATGATGTTATTAATAAAGAAATTAGTGATATCAAGGCCCAAATTACAGCCATTACAATTACAGTTAGATGGGCAGCAAATTGAAGTAAGCTACCAGTTAGTCCTGACAATGATAGATGGAAAAGTGGGTCAGGCTTTGACTAACTCGAAGGCTGCATCCAGCTGCATTATATGCCAAGCAACATCAACCCAATTAAACCAAGTCCCAGCAAAATCATTAGATAATACCGATGCATATGAATTTGGATTAATAATAATAAGCATTTGGTCGATATTTTAGACGACTTCTTTACCATATTATAAAATGGATAGCCTCTGTATCGCATTGAGCAACACAATGTAGCTCGCCACTAACAATGCAAACCAGTGGCAATTTACTGGTGGCCCTAGTTCGGCCAAATTCTTGGCAATTTAGACACTGAACGGGTCCTGATCGTTTATGTGGTTCCTAAACTGTAATTTTGCGATGCAAAAGGTACTTTAGATTGTATATAGGGTGTCTCTCATTTTTCTTTAATCTCATATCTCCAGGTTCCAGTTCAACTCGGAAAAGTGGTTGGGGCGCGCGTTCTCTATTTCTGAGATTATTTACATTTTCTACCCTAAATCGCGCATTCTGAAGGACAGCTATTATCTCCTTTGGAGCAACATATGTATCTATACCTTTAATAACTACATGTAGACCAGTGCTGCTCTTGAGTTTATAGATATAATTTTTTTTTGCATTTTGAATTCATTTACAATTTTATAACTGGTTTCGTCAATTACTTCTATTTTTGTCTCGTTTATATTACCACGTTTAATAGGAACAGCATATAAAGAGTTCTCCCTAATAACTGAAAATAACTTCTTTATTTAATCACTCGAATTTTGCTTCCCTAAATAAATTGGAGGTGGTTTGGACGACTTTGGTGCCGTTTAAGGTTTACTTGTTACACTATCTAAGAGAGAAAAACTATTTTGGGAATTTATTCCATTTGAGTCCCTATCTTTATGTACTTGTTCTATTGCGAAGATTTAAATTGGCAGAGAATTTAAAAACACATGATTTTTTTGGTTTTATTTATTTCGGTGTTTTAACTATTTTCATCAGCATTTAGTATAACATATGCATTTCTACTGCTTATGTTCTCACTTTTTCCAGAAATATTTAAATTTGAATGACTCATAAATGTGTCCTCGCACTTTTCTTTTGGTTTCTTTTATTACTCAACTAATAACGCCGTTTTAAAAGAGAAGAAAGTACAACAACTTCGAAATTATGCCTGACAGAGTGGTGTGCTTAAATTTTTTGTATCTCTTCTGGTGCCTTGGCAAATGACATTTCTAACCGAACACGGACAGACGGACATCGCTTAATCAACTTCTCTATGTATAAGGATCCAGAATATATATACTTTATGGGGTCGGAAATGAATGTTGTAGAAATTACACACGGAATTACAAATCTTATCTTATACCATTTCCACCCGTGGTGAAGGGAATAAAAATACATTAAAAAATGGATGCCCTTAATACACGTAAAAACATGTATGTTGTATGGGTACACCCTTTAATTTTTAAAATTATGAACTGATTTTAAAATAATAAAGAAACAATTTTTAAAATCGGTTCGGAAATAACTGAGTTCTGTGGGCACAAACATAAAAAATTCAAATGAATTGATAACCTCCTTCTCCTTTTAAAGTCGGTTAAAAATTAAACAAATCCATACGATCAAAAATTAGATGTTGATGAAATTGTTCGGTAAGTTAGTTAGCAAAAGTTTTAAACACCACTGTTATTTATTTTGTATATTTGTTATCAGCTTTTAATATAGTATAATAAAATTAATATATGTATGTACATACATATTAAATTGCATATAAATTGTTTTATACAATAAAAATAAACGGAATATATGTAAATAGAAACAAAACCAAATTCATTATTTTCAATAGATTTTATGGGTTTGAAACATTTTACCAATTAATTTTAAGCCAACAATGACATCAATAAATAAAAAAATTAAAAATCTACAAAAAATTATAATCCTTGTTTTGTTTTATAAAATATTAAGTTCTGAAGTAAACTACATACATACATATAAACATACATAAATAAATTATTGTTTAAGTTGTTTGCTCAACAAAAGTACCCTGCAGGAAATGTCAATAGTGAAACTGTACTGACGTACTATTGACACAGGCACCAGTACTAGTGACGTATAATAACCTAGACAATACTATTTACTGTAGACATTTAACATATGTTTGTCATTGAAAATGCACTATTGACATTCGTACTATTTACTAGGTAGTTCTTTTGGGACCATATGTAGGCATTGGAACTAGTGATTCACTAGAACATTTTAGTAATTCTAGTCTATACGTTTTGTAGTTTTCTATATAAAGTTATGTGATTTTTAGAACAGATCTGATATTAAATGGTGAACGTTATTATATTTTTTTCTCATCAAAGGCAAATATAAAAATATAGACGCTTTGTTGACAATGTTGCGAAAGAGTTACCAAAATAGTTGCTAAAAGTGGTGACTTGAAGACACTTGTCGCCAGATTTCCTTCAGGGTAAATTAAAAAAAAAAAATAATTTAAAAATTATATTTACATACATACATAGATATGTACGTACATATAAATTGTTAATTTTTTAAACAATAAATGAATTTAATGCTTCAATTTAGAGCAGTTTCCCTGTGACACATTGAAGATGACCAATGATGCCTAAAATCGGGATAACGTTTCTTCATTTAGTTACGATCAGTATGAAATTCTGCCTGGTTACAATTAGAGCTATGAATATAAAAACAACCTTAAAATCAGCCATCTTTCTGTAGTGTGCAGTTCAAAAAAATTACATCGTATTAACGTCATTATTCATTTTTTAATTGTTTTTGTGTTGACATTTATAAAATCAATTGTTTGTATGCACTCAAACTTTTTTTTGCACAAATCTACGCGGTTTTTTGTGTTCCAATTAGGGTTTGGGAAACGGGAATTTCCGGGAAACAATGTCATTAATTTCCCGCGAAAATTTCCGGCAAACGGGAATGGGTTTGAAATCACTAATGTTAAAAAAGTATGATAAAACTCAGCACATCTTTTCAACAGATTAATTAACTCACTTGAATCTATAGAACCATCAACAGACAATTAACAAAAATACCTAAACGCAATTACCTTGTTTGTAAGCATAACCTTTCTCATAAGGAAACAATTTCAAAATCGGTTTAGAAATAACTGAGTTCTGCGTTCACAACAATTGTCAACAATTAATCATAAATTTCACTTTGTCATCAAATAAACAAAGCAGGTCATAATCATAAATTTCACTTTGTCATCAAATAAACAAAGCAGGTCGCAGTACAGTAACTGCGTATAGGTTATTTAAAAAGTATTCCGTGCAGTTATTTTATTTTAGCATTTAATTTTCCTACTGATTCCAACATTCATTTAAAAAAAAAACTTAATATTGTAATGTAAGAAACGTGTATCGTGGTATACTGTATTTAATGTTCATCTAATTTTCTAAGTCCTTCGTCTCACGGTTTGATCATAAGCTATTAATGCCGTGAGCGAATGCACAGAGATGTTCTTTTGTGAGACGTTCATTCAAGTCTGACCCTTTATTTATTTTGTTTTGTTTATATATACAACTTATGAGAATAATCTCTAGGGTCTTTTTATTGTAATTACTTAAACTATTTCTTATAGCTAATGAAATACCAACATATGCACTTTTGTCACTTCCATTGGTATACCAAAAACAAAACAATAAAACAAAGAATGTATTTCCAGCATTTATTTGAGATTTTCAGAAAAATAAGACTCAAAATAACAATATTTGTTTGAAAAAACATAAATAAATACATATGTATGTAAGTATGTATGTGTGTACATACTCGTATGTATAAATTAGATAAAAAACGTGTAAAATAAAATTTAAAAGCTCCTGCCCTCAGCCACATATTATCTGGTAAGTAATTCAAAATAACCTTCGAATTGAACCGCTAAAAAACCACTTATGCTTTATCGTGGGTTAAAAGTTTGTATGAACAAAATATTTGCCCTTTTATAACGAATAAAATGTTTATATAACTAAATTACGAAAAGCTCACAGTTTAAGAGTTATTGATAATTAAATCCAGACATTTTGTTTACAGATTTTTAAGGCCACTTTACCACTTAAATGCGAGGGGCCTGGTCGGTTTACATTTCAGAAATTAAATTTTAATGCACATGCGCGGGGAGTGCAAATACATACATATTTATATAATATTTACAAAATAAAGTAAGTGCACCTAATTCTGTTTTTAAACGGTAGATTGGTTCCAGAAAAACTTGTATAAAAAAGACATGGACCGTATGCCAAAATAGGTAATTAGTTCCGTATTTCTAAAGCCTATTAAAATGAGTGAAAAACAAGGGTTTTTAAGAAAAAGATTTCACGTTTATTTTATTAGAGCACACGTATGTTTGTGCATATAATGTGTAGTTGCTTCTTTTATTTGGATATGATGAAGACACAACAGATAGTTTCGTTCCAGAAATCACCGATTGCATAATTGAGATTTAATTTTTTTTAAGTTCTTACTGCTTCGTTTAAACCGAACATTTTGCCAAGAAATGTTGAGCCTTCTTCATTCCGAAATAAAATCATTTCGAATAAAATCGTGTAAAAAATTAAATTTTTTTATTTTCAAACCGTGTAAAAACAGAATTAGGTGTATTGTATTATATTTGGTAATTTATCGTCATGTCGATTTCATTGATACATAAATTGGCAAAACTGAAATCGTTGTGATAATAACGAATAACAAAATTTTATTAGAAATATCTCCCCACTGCTAGAAAGCATGGAAACCATCGTGAACGAGTAAACCGATTTTAATAGAAGTTGAGAACACGAGTACGTATATGTACATATGTATAGTGTTAAACGGCATCCATTTTACCGTTGATTAGAAAGACTCTCAAAGTGGATCTAGGCAACAATTTTACCGATTTAAAGGTACTGTAAACTTGACAGCACTTTTATTTTTTTCAGCAGGCTTTTTTAAACATTATTTACAGGCTCTTTTAAACATTATTTACTAGAACTCTAAATTTTGAATTTTTTATAAATTTTAGAATTTTATCCAGGGATAGGTACCTCTCTATAAAGAAAATAAACCATAACTGAAGCACTAAAAAAAGTCCTAATATCTGGTGTAGAATGATATTAATTATTACAAATTGTATTATTTATTATAATTATTTTTTGTTTTGATATAATCTCTTTCTAATAAAAAATGTAATTCTTTGTATAGTTGACATCACTAGCGGATTTTGAAAAAAAAAAAAAAAATAGAAGTGGTGGTAAATATATGCAAAATTACCTAATAAATTATTAGAACAAGTTCCAATAAAGTTATTATTATATTTTTATTGTTATGTTGTATTAATTAAAAAGAACAATCCATCTCATTTATGGTTTTTCCTCAGAACCACACTTTGAAGACCAGCTGTTTTAAGTATTTTATTTTTGTTTTCAACAACAGGAGGTTATACACGTAACATGTTTACGTCTGAATATGAAAATTATTAACTGTATGTTAAACACCGATTTTGAAATACACATGAAATTCCATATGGATAGCAATTTCGACATTCCATATGACTTGCACACAGAATATGATCACAGCTTTAGGCCCAATAGTATGCAAAAGCTAGCTTAAGCTAATGTTAAAAAATGAACGAAAAGCCTGTCAAATGCTTAAGCAACTTACAGAAGGCTTTTAGGTGGCTACAAGGTACCTTAATGAATCCAGATTTTGTTATGCCACGGTTGCACATTTGTTTCATTCGTACTTTTTGAAAAAAATTATTTATTTCGTAATAAATGAAATTTGTTAACAAAAATATATATATTTTATATACTTGTACCATTCATGTAAAAACTAATAATTATTGTCATTAGTTTTAAGAAAATTTCGAAAAAAAAAATTATACATTTTTTGCTGTTTGCGTAATTTTAGCCTAAAGTACTAAATAATGCAACGGTGTGCACAAATCAATCATAAACAATAAAATGCTCTTTTTTTGAATTGCGATTATAATAGTTTTTATAAAACTTCCTTTTTTAACATTTTATATTTAATTTAGATATAATTTGTTCACTTTTGTTTTCCATTGCAATTTTTATGAATGTACATGCATATATGTATATGTGTAACAAAGCGCAAACAGCTGTTTCCATACGGAATGTGCGATCGATTTCTTACTTTGCTAAAGCAAATGAAATTTGACGAAACTTAACGAAAAGTTTTCTTCGGTACAATTTAGTTTTCCACTTATGATTTATATGTATTGCCACGGTTGTTTACGTTGGCTTATGCCATCTTATAGTTGGGCCTTAAGTCTGTATACGTTATTGTTGTCCATTTGTCTAGAATACCTCATATGTAAACGTTCATAAAAACAAATATAAAAGAAACATGAGTGGCGCAATCACCCACGCAAATTCATGCAAATATAAAAGAAATACAAATTCTCTTCAGAAGCGATATTTACACGTGTGTACATAAATCAAGAATAAAATAGACATATAGAATAAATCTTTTCAGAATACAGAAACATTCTTGACGTTTTTGCTTCCACGCTTGGGAACAATATGCCAGTCTTAATTTGAAAGCCACAGTGATCTAAGTGTAGGTAAGTTGCCCTATATTGTTGAAAAGTGTTAAAGAATGTGTGTTTTTAAAAATAATACTGAGCTGGATAAATAAAGTGACGTTAAAATAAAATTAAGGTCGGCGTATTTTCCTTTCTTTTTTACTTTTGTTTTTGAAAAATGACTTACCGTTAAAAATTCCATTACTTGATTGGCATAACATTCGATTTAAAAAACTGCCAAGATGTGGTAAATATCATCATCTTTATTCTTTTAAGAGATTTTCTTGCTTATTGTTTTTTATATTTATTGATGACTGTGTTTGTATTTGAATCTACTGGATCTGCAAGGAAATTAAAAAAAGAAACATGTACGCAAACATTTATTCATTCTGTATGTAATTAATTGTAATAATATTAAGAAGATAATATAAAGAAGAGAGATGAAATGTACATACGAGTATATGTATGTATTTATCATGATATAACATCACGATAGCTTGTTTAAAGCATAATTAAAAAATGATGAGGGAATGACAATTTATTAACAAATAAATCAAAAAATTAATGCCTTCCTATTACACAGTGCAAAAAATAAAAACTTTTCGAAAAATACACGAACTTAATAGTATAGGTAGAATTTAACATATACTGTCAAGTCCGTGTATTTTTCACGAACTTGATAGTATAGGGAGAATTTGATGGTATATGTAGAATTGAAACTTTACTGTCAAGTTCGTGTATTTTTCACGAACTTGATAGTATAGGGAGAATTTGATGGTATATGTAGAATTGAAACTTTACTGTCAAGTACGTGTATTTTTCACGAAATTGATAGTATAGGGAGAATTTGATGGTATATGTAGAATTGAAGCTTTACTGTCAAGTTCGTGTATTTTTCACCGTAGCCCTATGTTATTATTCATACGACCACTATTATCGAATCAAGGCTCTGATTTCTATGCAAATGCATGTTCTTTCGGTAAAAGGTAATATTTTGGTAACCAATTATTGTCTGTCCAAATCATAAAATTTTAAGCAATAATGTCTTACATTTTTTTCAGTTGTAGTTCCAATTTGTAGATGCATATTTTCGGTTTAAAAGCAAATTTGTGCGTATTTTTATGATAAATGTGCATTTTTCGATGTTTAAAGTGCATATTTAATTTTATATTATATTATATTTCGGCCAAATTTTATTTTCGAACTTCATCTATCTTGCTAAAGCTATTTTACACCTTAGAAGGATTAACATCATAAAAGATGTTAGGTTCCTGAACATAGTAGGGTTCCGTGTTATGCTCAGTACAAATTTAAAAATACAAGTTGCTAATTTTTTAATGTTTTATGGGGCACCCTTTAATTATTAATTATTTGTTATACTAGAGCATAGTACTAGATACCCTGTGTGAATATCAAGTATCTGCTTATAACGTTTAGAAGAGAAGGTCAAATTCTTCAAATTCGAAATCTAGGGAACTCCCTTATATTTTTATAAAAAATATTTTCGTTACTTGTTGTTACTGTAAATATTGTAAAATAATTTCTATGTAAGTTTGAAGTATCAGGCTATTACTATTCGAAAATAAGGATTTCTATAAAAATATTAGGAGCGTACCTATTGCGGTTCAAAAAATAAGACAACATAAGTGAAAAACATGTTATCGCGGAATCCTTTAATTTTTATAGTTAATTGTTAAAGCGTAAATATTTCAAGAGTCTACCTATTACGGTTAACAAAAAAAGGCCATATATAAACGTTCAAATAATGTCACTGTAGGACACCCTTTAATTTTAAGGTTTAATTTGTATATTTGTTTATAAAGCGAACATAGTTTTAATTACTGTCTGCACATTTTAAGTAGCTGCTTCCTACAGGTCAAGAAATCAAGACACAAATGCAAATAAAACGTTACTTACTATAGCGACCACAGTTATACACCTCCTGTATTTCAAGAGTCTACCTATTATTATGGTTCCAAACATAGGACTTATAGATACATGCAAATTACGTCACTAGCGGAACACCCTTTAATTTATAGGATTATTTTTTTATACATGTTTATTTAGCGACCTAAGTTTTAATTACTTTAGTTTTTAATTGCACATTTCCTACAGTTCAAGAAATAAACAGTTATACATCTTCTGTGAAAAGAGCGTACCTATTACGGTTCCAGAGATAAAAGGGGCTGACTGACATTGTAGCAAAAACCATAGCTCTACGTTTTTACCCTTTGGATACAGAACCCTAAAAATGAAATTAATAAGATTTTAGGGAAAAACGCCGGTGACCGCAAAAAAAAAACTGAACACAAATACATTCCACTCTAGTCGGTAATGCCCTTTCCTGCAAAGGTGGAGGATTTCAAAACGACTAGAAAACTATTTTCTTCAAAACTTTTATGTTATTGACAATTGTTGGAATTAATTTTCTATTGCCAAGAGACAAAATTGCACTACTGAAAATATATATTTTTTAGAATTGCTTGTTTCCAAATGTCGACAAAATGAAGTCAAGGGTAAAGATAAATAACTAAACTTCTTTAGAAGATGGTTATATAGACATTAGTAAATAAATATTATAATCATTATTTCAGTTATTGTCTCTAAACACAGAAATTTCTAAAATTTAATAAGCATTAAGGTTCTCGACAATAAAATTATTAAATATACCCAGCGGGAGAGGCCAATCTGACATCAGTTAATTTATCATCTAGTATATATGTATACCACAAACCAACATCTTCTGGTAAAATAATTAATTTTTAGTCTTGCCAACCAAAAAAAAGGAAAAAAATAAATACAGCAAATAATCTTGTTAAGAGAGTTTTGAGTACAAGCGAGATGAGATTTTTCATACCAAGAATTTAAAAAGAGTTAGGGCTATTTTAGAAAAAAATAATTTCCCCTAACTCTTAATTAAAAAACTTTTGAAAATTATAAAAAGAAAAAGACCCCAAAGATCACAGAAAGAAAAATTTAAAATTGCACCAAAATCGAAAAACACGTTGAAACAATTATTTTCGAACACCCAGAGCAAGTTGCACAAAATGGACAGCGCTAACATAATACGAGTAAAATCAGCTGTGAAGGAAATGACAATAACATGTGCGAGAAAATAGATATCGGAACGACCGGGAACAAATTAAAAACCATAATTGTAGGGCATGGATCGGACATAAAAAACATTAATAAAATATTGACGCAGTTTTAGGCAGTGTTGCCACGACCAAAAAAATTTACAACCAAATATTCTTAAAAATGTAACCAAATGAGGAAAAAACTAACCAAAATTAAACACTATTTTGATTAAGGGCAACTCTACGCCAAATCAACAAGGCACTAAAAATGAATACTTTGGATTTTATTGAAACTCTTTTAATTATATTCCTTGACTCTCTAAATCCAAATATAATTTTAAAAAAATTGTCTCTTATAGTGTTTTAGCTATACAGTTATAAAAGTGGGACAATAAAAATTTACATATATTTATTAGTGTTGCTTGGTTAGTACACCATAAAAATTTCTCTGTGGGAACATGGTGGTGGGGTCAGAAGTTATGTTAAAACAACTAAAAAATATCAGTTTTTATTCATTTGAAATATGCATATTACAAATTTGTTTTTAGATTGACTATTAAATTATTTCTTTAGATTACTATTGTTGAATTATAACAATACCTTAATGTTATAACAATAAATTAATAATAATATAATAATAAATGTAAAACAAATAGAACCAAAAATATATATAAACAAGCGAGTTTTGTAGAGATCACCAACTTAATTATTTTTTTATTTAGTAAGAAACTGAATAATAATTAATTATTATAAAGTTACGAAAAGAAGAGCACTAGCAACCAAGGCCATCAGCTTATTTTTAAAAAGGAAAATGATCAAAATCAAAAAGAGAATTTAAGTTTAAGTTAATTTGTAAATTTTTAACATTTTTAACAATTTAATAACCTTATATATGTTTTCTTTTGATATAACTAACAATAAATTTTTATTTTTTGTTACACATAGAATTAATACATTGACATTCGTTAATTATATGATTTATAGACAGGGTAGAACTTCTGCAGAAATTAAATTGTGGTTGTTGCCTTTTTTCAATCAAGTGTTGGTGTGTCAAACGACAGTGACCTATTCTTAAACGAATATATTTAGTTAGATAAGATCTTGGTGTATCAGGTGGATATTTAGCTGGTTCACCATTAGGATTAAATTGCTTATAAATATGGTTGTTCCAGATTATTTTTATCAACAATGTATTTACGTATTGCGGAGAAAATTGAACATTTACTTTGAGTGATTGCTGTTATGAGAGGAAAATTAAACGCTTCTTTTGCTGCTTGATCCGCTTTTACATTACCAATAATACCGGAGTGACCCGGTATCCACATTACTTTTATTTTAGATGGGAAACGAATGAGAAAATCTCTTATTTCGCATATCGTGTCATCATTATTAATTAAGTTTAATATAGCTGTGACAGATGATTTTGAATCTGAGCATATAATGTACTTTGATCTTTGCTTGTTAGTCCATTTAATAACATTTAAAATAGCTACGGCTTCTGCATTGAAAATTGAGTTGTTATCATCAATCAAAGTTTGCTGTACGGTTCTAAGGCTGTTGTCAATTATAGCATATGATACTCAATTAGTTGAATTTGAACCATCAGTATAACAAAATTTCCAACCATTATCTTCATATTCAGCCTTTTTTGTATGAAATAGAATTAAATAAGATTCATATGATGTAGTGTGTTTTGGATAAGACATAATTGTTAAATCAATACTATTATTCGTAAGTAGCCAAGGTGGACGCAGGCTATTACATTTTTTAACTGCCTTTGAATTTAAATTTAAAATTTCTATATATTCGGAAATTCGTTGAACAGTTGATTTTAACTTTTTATTGCATTTTGAATTTGGTTTATACTGGAGTGTTACATTCTCTGTGGGCATTAGCAATTTTGTTGCCAATTTAATCGTATTAACTTCGATAAGTTTGTAGAGAGTAAGCAGACCGCATTCAATTAATATGTTGAAGATAGGTGACAATTTAAAAGCTCCAATAGCAAATCTCGCAGCGGCGTGATAAGTTTTTTGAATTTTTCTTAATTCTGCCTTTCAGGATCCATATAGTGAAATACCATATTCAATTTAAGATATTATTAAAGATTTTACAATATTTGTTATGGTATTTTCATGAGAATTACTGTTAATACTAGTAATACATTTTAAAAGATTTAATCTTTTAACTAAGGCTTTTTTAAGGTATACTATGTGTTGTTTCCAGCGATATTTTAAATCTTATCAAATGAGTTTTTTGCTCCATATATATCACACCAATTTACTAAATCATTGGTAAGATTATAAATGTTATTTTGGTTTATTGTTTTTGCTGTTTATTTAACTTTTTAATGATACATAGATCGTCCGCGTACATGCAATGATTGAAGCTTGGGTGTTTCAGCATTATAGCGTTAAGTTTTTCGTAAGCTATTTGAAATAAAATTAGAGATAATGGTGAGCCCTGCGGAATACCATTTTCAAGGGGATTGTAGAGTTAACATTATTTATTTTAACTCTAAATTTTCTGTTGTTCAAAAAGTTAAAGATGAATTTTAGCATTTTTTCAACTGCGTGATTATAGCATGAATTCCTATTCTATCATAAGCTTTTTCAAAATTCATTGATAGGATTGTAAGATGACTATTTGTAGATAGAGATTTTGTTATTTGGTGATCTAGGTAAAATAAAACTTTTGAAGAAAACAATTTTAATTAGATTGATATATTTCCAACAAAAACATCGTTTGTACCCTTTCGAGGTTTGAAAACCATTTGTTTTGGGTGGATCAGTTTGTGTTTTTGAACAAACCAAGCTAACCTTTTGGCTATAATTGTCCCCCATAACTTACTTAAGCAAGGAAGCAATGATATTGGTCTATAGCCATTTACCTTCTTTTTTTCTTTATTAGGTTTTGAGAGCGGTATAATAGTTGCGGTTTTCCAATCTCCTCAAGATTGACACCAGAACTAAAGATATTGTTTAAAAGTTTTGCCATGACTAATTTACACGGAGTAGGTGTGTTTTTAAGCATAGGATAGTTGATCTTGTCAAACCCAGCAGATTAGCCTTTAAGAGAATTGAGTGCTGTGTTGATTTCTATTAATGTTATTTCTGCCTCTATAAATTTAGTAGAGGGATGAGGCGTATAGTTGACTGTGATATCCGTTTGGTTTTTGTTGCACAAAAAAAGTTTGTAAAAGTAGCAAAAAGATTAGCTATAGCTTCTAGTTGGGTATAAACAACGTTTGTATGTTCAATATTGTTAATCCTACGATTAATATTTTTTCCATATAATTTGTTTACGTTACGCCATATAATTTGAATAGATGATGATGGACTTATTTCAGATGTAAACTTATAAAACAATTCTTTTTTTGATATTTTAGCATGTTTTTTATATGTTGCGTTTGCTCTCCTGTAATCTAGATTGTTTTCTATTGTAGGATGTTTTTTAAAATTATACCAAGAAGTTTGCTTAATTTTCCTTAGCCCCTATAAGTTTTTGTTCCACCAATGGATTATTTTAGATTATAATTTTTCCTAGGAATCGATTCGTTAGCAGAAGAAATGAATATATTTTTTTTTAACTTTTCGCATCTTTATTGTTATTATTTGATAATTGTAAATTTGGAATTTTTGTATTTATTAAATTGTTATACTTATACCAATTATCAAAATCAGTATTAAATTTAATATTTTTGTATGTAAAATTAACCAAAGATTCAAAGTTTTTGTTAAAAGTGATATATATTTTGGAAATGATCACTTCCGTGTAAATTATTATTTAACTACCAGGTGAGGAAAGGATAAAAACAAGCAGAGGCGAAAGAAATATCAACATGAGTAAAAGTTGAATGAGTTGGAAAATGCGTAGGGCAGCCGTTATTTAATATAACTAAATTGGAATGTTGATAAAATTGTTCAATCTGTTTTCCACGATGATCGGAGCTCTGTGAACCCCAAATTGTGTTATGAAAATGTATTAAAGTAGTTGAGTCAATATAACCACTAAGAGTAACTAAGTCTGCATTTGTTATAGATTGCGAAGGAGGTGCATATAATGATAATATATTCATTTTTATTTCTGCTTCAAATTTTACGCCAACTGCATAAAAATTTACACTTGGATAATAGAATATTGTTGTTCAGGTAAGTGTTGTTCAGGTAAAAATCATAGTTGTAAGGTTTTGGTTTTTAGATGAGTTTCCTGTATGGCTATCACATCTGGAATTTATTTTTAATTATAAGTTGCAATTCGTGTAAATTATTGTGATATCCGTTCATATTCCATTGTAGAATATTTCGGACCTTAACAATTATTAAAACTAATTACGCCAGTAATACACGGTAGTGTAAACTGGCGAGACTTAATGAACTGATGTGGTTTTCACCAGTGATATACCAATGATTAACAGGGTGATATTTTATATATCATCCATTTTGTTTGCTGGGTTTATATTACATTCTTTACCGCTAAGTGTTAAAATTTTAGATTTGTTATATTTATTTCTTAGATTTTGATTATTATTAAGAGTATATTTTTCTAAAGGTTCTTTAGTTGATTTTGTAATGGAGTTAGTAAATTCTAAAAGAGAACTTGTTGTTGACTTTTTAATGCTATTTGTATTATCTTCTTTTGTTTCAATAGTGATTGCTTCATTTAATGTTTTCGTTGCATGGTTTATTATTTTTTTACGTTTTTCAATTGCTTCATCTATTGATTCTTTTAGTATTTCTGCTGTAGCTAATTCATTAGATTCATTAACTTTTTTAATCGCTTCTTCAAATGTGCAATTGTTTGTTATTTTTATTTTTATAACTGATTGTCTCTTTTTGAATATTGTACAGTTTTTATTAAGTGAATTGTGTTCATTTTTACAGTTAAAACATTCTATTTTTGATCATGGTATTGGATCATGAATGCTAGAAGCACAAACTTCACATTTAGTATCCGATTTACAGTGTTTTTTGGTATGACCCAGTTTTAAACAGTTTTTGCATTGCAAAGGTTGAGGAATAAATGGACTTACTTTGAAAACAAGAAAACCTATTTTAATCTCAGTTGGTACTGCATACCGATTAAAAGAAAGAATATGTAAACAGGTGTTAGTAAGTTGATTAAGATAATTTTTTTACTTTATGACATTATACTACTCCTTGATCTTGTAGTTCTTCAGTAAATTCCTCCTCTGGCAATTTTTTTAATGGAGGTGCAAAAACAACTCATTTTGTGGTGTTTAGAGTAGGGTGTAAAACAGCTGTTACTGAAGAAACACCAATAAGTTCTTTAGTTTTTAGAAACTTATTTGTTTGAATATTATTCTTTGTTAGGATCAGCAAATCTCCGTCACGAGTAAAAGATGTTTTTTCTAGTTTTTCAGATGTGACTGCCTCTAATGCTTTTGAAACAAGAAATATATTAAGTCTCTTAATGATTTATCTTTAGTGTTGCTTTTTATTATTATGTATTTAGGATTATAGTTTTTAGATTTTTGGTTAAAGTCTAATTTCGGAAAATCGTTTATGTTATTAATTTCCAAATTATTTATTCTTTTCCGCTTGGGAATTGGGTCAGGATCAGGATCCTGGGGGGCAAAATAGTTGGCCCCTTTTTTGGAGTTTATGTTTTTCTGTAGGTTACAATTAATATGCGACAGAGATTTAAGAGACACTTATTAAACTAGATGAAAAAATGATGCACTCAAGTTTATATAAAAAGAATGTAAATTCCACAAAGTAAAATTTTATTTTTTAGAAAATTTATTTTCCACAAATTGTAAATATGACAATAAACGCACACGTCTTTTCGACTCGAAAACTTTTTATTATCACCAATTTAAAATTCATACTATGTTGAGAAAAACAAATTTTTATAAGTTTCCAAAACAAAGTTTTGGCAGACCACACATAATGGGAATCATTTTGGTTTTTGCGCAATTATTTTTATGGCCTCAAATTTTTAATTGTTTCGTACTCAAGCTTCTTTCTAAATTTGCTTTTTATCAAAGCTGTGAAAAAATTCTTTCTTTGTAATTTGTTACTTTTTAGTATTTTATTTATCGGAAAGTAATTAATTTATTCATAGTAATAACTTTTTTATGATTGTAACGATAAATTTTATTTAAAATTATAACAATTAATTTATTAAGTACATGTGGAAGCACGAAAGAAATTGCTTCTTTCGTAAAAACTAATGACCTTTTTTGGAGTGGGTCAGAACTTAGCAAAAGCCTATGAAAAATATCTATGTTAGACTGAAAACTCTCTAGCAAAATTCTGCCAGTAAAGCCGGAAATGTTTGTTTCGTGCCTCAGCCGCTTCTTCTAATAACAGCCCAATAGGCAACAATGCCTCATTCATAACAGTTGCACCATGTAATAAAATCTTGTGCATTGTAGGTGTCATAGGATGCAATAATCGGCAAACTCGTGCATTTGGATTTTGTGACCACTTTATATTACTTCAAATAGGCGAATTCCGGCATGTAAAGTAGATAGTCCAAAAGAGAGGGCATCTACGTCTATATTTCTTTTGATATTTAAATTGTTTTTTGTACAGGTAATAACAGTGTTAGATGTAATGATTTAAATAAAAAACATCTACCTTCAGTTATTAAAAACCAAAACATTTTATGAATATACAAGGGTTTCTTACTCGTATTTACCTATCCAAGATAAGAAAAAACATAAAAAGGTAAAATTTTCAAAAAATCGCCAAAAAAAATGGCGCAAAAACGCGCAACGTTTTTTTTACAGTATAAAAGTAGAGATCGTAAATTTTGTAGTGATATATAACATTTTTAGGATCGCGATGTAGACCATAAAAAAAACTTATTTTAATTTTGAACGAAATTTTTTATCATTAAAAATTAAAAAAATAAAATTTCTAAAAATTAACATAGGTATCTACTAATAAAGACTTTCACAGAAAACAAAATCTTTATGCGTTTAGCCACCAAAAAATATATTGCAAAGCTTTGAAAATCGTTTAATGTCAATAAAAAAAAACGTATGCGATTTACTCAACTTTCCTGATTTTAACAGTGTCCCAAAATGACAAAACTCAAAGAAATGCCTTGAAAATTCACTATACGATGCAGAACTTTGTTGTCTGTCGAGCAGCGTACTTAAATTTTTACATTTCTCAAAATTAATTTTTGGCCTAATGTCCGTCTAGATTGGCAAAATACCCCTCTGTGCGCTGGTTGTAGGTATAGGTAGAAAACACAAACCTAACTTAGAGAATGTTAAAATACTACAAAGAGAAAATAAATATTGTTACGTTTTTACTTTACGTTGGATTCTTTTAATTGCAAAATTAATACACACTGTTATTACTTTTACTGTAAGTCACTTTATTTATTAATATCACTGTTCAGAAATACAGCAAACTGTTAAACACTCTTAAAATTTTACAACTTAACTCTTTGACTTTTAAATTAATACTGCCATACTACTCGCCAGCACGATTCACTTATATAGGTGATTTAAAAGCACCAGAATGTTCTATTCCAGACAGGTCTGGCAGGTTCGATTGTTATTGGTCTTGTTTTCTGTTTGTGTGGTTGTTTATTTCTTTATACCTGTATGTGTGGCTATTTATTTCTTTATACCTGTATGTGTGGCTGTTTATTTGTTTATGCTTGTATTTATGTATCTGGCTGTGTATTTAACAGAAGAGTGTTTATCTAATCTGTGTGTATATGCGTAAATGCGAATGTTTGTATGAGGCGTTTCTTTCTTCCATCATTGTAAGAAAATGAACCATTAATGTTGTTGTTGTTGTTGTTGTTCGAGAGTATTGTTGTTCAGAGCTTATAATGAATAAATTCTTCTTTCGTAACAATATAACAAACGGTACACACTGGAAATGCTACATATAATCAACGTATCTAAATAAAAGAGAATTAATTTCAAAACATACACAGAAAATTATTAGTTATAGACATTCTATATCTACAGTGGTATTCCATAAAATATAGCCACCTCTTACTACATATTTCGAAAAAGAAAAAAAGCATACTAAATCTTCATAATAAATTTTGAGGTTTTTATTTTTGTGAGACCGAACAACTGAGCAAATAATTACATTAGAACTGTTTTGATAAAAACACTTAAAATGCAATATATGCGTAAAAACGTTCGAAATTCAAGATTTAAGGTTTGAAAAAAAAAAAAACACAAAAATTCAAGAGATGAATAAAATAATATACTTTAATTATCTTCAAATTACCTCAGTACTTAGTGGATTATAATTTATTTTTGATAACGGCTAAGCACCGTTTTGGCATAGGGTCAACATTGGCTCCTTTTACTAATGTCCACAAGTGATCTTTATTAGTTGCATGTTTGCCCTTAAGAGCTAATTTAACTATTCGCCACAATCTCTCAATGGCTTAAAGACTGGCAACTGATCAGGCCAACTTAAAACATCAACCCCATTTTTTTTGCAAACAAATCTTTTGCAAACTTTGATGTGTGTTTCGGGTCATTGTCTTATTGAAACACAAATTGAAGCGGGATTTTCCATTCTGCGTAACGCACCACATAACTGTTAAGCAGATTTGTGTTAAAAATAGCATACATTATTTCTTGATTCAGTAATGTGAACGATTTTGAATCGCATAATGTATTCCTTTTTATCGTTCATTACGTTACGTTTGTTTGAAATTTTCTATACAAACGTTCGTAATAAAATCAGCGAGTCTAATACAAAATTTATTTTTTATATACAATTTTTACAAGTTGCCATTTAGTAAGGCTTATTGTCGTAGTTTTTTACTACTACAAATGACACATAACTTCCTAAATAAGTATTTTATTGTGTTATTTGATTATTAATTAATAGAAATGTTATTCAATTGATAGAAAATAATTTGTTTTAGCAGATACATATGTTAAATAACTTATCCATTTTTTAATTGTTTCCAACATTTTAAACATCTTTCATCGCTGAACGATTTAGTCAGGTGTATTCACGCATACATTTCTCATATAAATAGAATATATAGAATTAAAACGAAATGTCACAGGAGTAGGACGTGCGTTTTTTGTGCTCCGTAAGTTCTGCTACCATATATTTAAAAACAAATGAATTGAGAAATTAAAACAAAGCAAGTAAAACTAAAGTGTCTAATGTTATAAAAATTTGATTAAATGATTGTGTCATGAAGTGCAATTTAAGAATATTATAAATTTTTTCTATGCTGTTTCTTATAACATGAATTTGATATTCATAACTTGCTGTATACATGATAATGCCAAAAAGAGATACATATATGTATTAACATAAATTAATGAATAATGTTAACTAGTGTTTTAAAAAACAAAAGTGAAAATAAGAAAACTTAATTCTATGTACGGGAATACTAAAGATAAGTGTTCGTCCATAAAACTATTAAATAAATATAATGTAATTTCATTTACGAGATGAATCAACTATAAGAAAATGGTAATCTTTATAATATTTAGCAGATCTGAATAAATATACATGCTAAAGACAGTGAGTGCTTATACATATGTACGAATACATAAAATATTTACAGCATTAATGTAGTATGTGCTTAAATTTGAAGGACAAATTTTGTGGCCTAATGAATTAAAAGAAAATAAATTCAAAGAAAAACAAAAGTAAATGCATTATTAAAAGTGTTCGTGTTTATAACTATTAAATAATACAAAAATAGTTAAATAAATACATAATATCTACACATACATACGTGATTGATCGTGCTTTTAAACTACAAGCTAAGGATAGATCGTGTTGGCTATACTTTATTGCATCAATAAGAACAAATAATTACGAGTGCAACATTTGAAGGTGCTTGGACAAAAAGGAATGCATACATATACTTAGGAACATAGATACATAGATTAATGAATAATACTATTTAATGTTTTAAGAAGAGTGAAAAATAAAAAACTTTTAACTTCATATATGAAAATAACTAAAGAAAATTGTGTAACTTTATAACAAAAAAATATAAATAGTTAAATAATCTTTAAATTTTGATCTACAAACAATTTTTCAAAATAATTAAATATATAGTTGTTCCAGTTTTTATCTACAAGCTAAAGATAGAAAGTGTTGGTTGCACTAATATTTATGTGTGGCAGAGACAGTGGGATAAACGATTAAAAAGTCAGAATTTTAAATATAAATTTCATGTATGGCAACGACTAAAGAAAAGTGTCAATTTTTATAATATTTAACAAATATACATACATAACTAGTTTTTCCAGCTATATAATATACACTAAAGATATAAAGTGCTAATTATACATACATCTATAGCATTAATGTAGTGTATGCTTCCATCTAAAAAGATAACCGTATATTGTTACTCAAAAACTAAGAAAATAAATTTTTCGAAAAATTAAAAGTACTCAACCGAAGAAATAATTTAAAATGCCGGCCAAAGCACCAGCTACAGGAGCCTTGTCTTGTTTTAAATGCAAGAATGTGTTACATCTCAGTGATGATAAAAGTAAATGCGGGTTCTGTAGAAAAACTTTTCATATGGACTGTGCTGTAGAAATGACTCCAGTAGTGCGATTCACTAACTTTTAACACTTTAAAAGGTGTTAACTTTAACCACACATTTTATGGTTTGCACTAACCACTATTTGATTCACTAACTCATTATTAACCACGGTAAACAGTTTTATATTTCTCTCTATTCAAATTGATATAACATGGCAACTCTGCCATGCGAAATGTCAAAATAGAAGAAAATAACAAAGAAGAATACAAAAAAACAAAAACCTTTTTTATAAATTTCTAATAGTTTTGTGCAAAGTAAGTAAAAAATTATAAATTTTTACTATTTTATTCATTTACTAAAGGTTTTTAAATTTTAAAGTAGAATGGCTAGTACCTCTGTCAAAAGAAGCCGTGCGTCTGCCGAGCAGCTAAGTCATATGGTTGACTTTATGGTAAGTAACCCGGAACTTGCTGGCGGCAAATTTAAAAAGCTGCATGGAAAACTGGAGTGCGATAAGAAGTGGAACGAATTGTCCGAAACCCTAAATTGTCTTGGTGGGGCTGTTAAAGCAGTAAACCAGTGGCAGGCGGTAAGTGAACACATTTGAATAAATATAGAAAAATGTAAAATTGTTCATATGTATTTAAAAAGGTTTGGAAGGAATTAAAAAGTCGTACCAGTACCAAAGTACGAGACCGAAAAAGGCAACAGGCGCTAACGGGAAATAAGCCGTTGACACAAGAGGCCTTGAGTGAAATGGAAAGGCGGGTAATATCTATTATCGGCAACGACTACATTGAGGGCCATGCATCCGTTGCCGAAAATGTGCCAATGGAAGAGGTAAGTTACGGTGAAGTTAATATGTATGATTAGCTAAATCAAGTTCTTTTTCCATAAGAATCTGCAAATACTTTGTGAAGATGGCGAGGAGATTGTCGTGCAATCGCCTTTCCTTTCAGAAGAAGCTTTGGATTTAATGTGTGATACGCCAAGCACTTCCAAAAGGACACCACGCAGAGGGATGAAAAGAAAGCGAGCCGAGAATAATAATGAAACAAAGAAAGAATTCTTGGAGATTGCAAAAACACAGGCTGATGCTTTAAAGGTAGTTATTAAGTTAAGATAAATTATCATTAACAATGAATAATTATTTGTTTTTGCTTTGTTTTATTTTGATAGATGATATCCGAATGTTTTGCTTCGAGCGTAGCAAATAACAAAATTATGGCCGATGCGATAAAAACGATGGGGGAAGGTCTGAAAGAAACTGCCACTGCGATTACTAATTTAGGCAATGTAATAAGCAAAATGTAAGTAACCCTGTGCATTAAAATGTTTGTTTATCTATCTACATATTTAAAAACCTTTTAAGAAACTATTATGAGTAAGGCTAACATTTTTTGTTAACAATTAACAAGAAAACGTTAATGTAATAATGCAATTATCGAGTGGCATATACATATGTACTATGAGTCTTATTCATAATAATTTATCAGAGGTTTAATAACGATCATTAATTTTTTGTTTCAGACTTAAAGAGTAACATACATAAGTACATGTACATATTTTTTTATTTTTGTTATTTTATTTTAATTGTTATTGGTTCTTTTGAATTGTTGATCTCTTGAATTGTTTACTTTGTTTATTATTACTAGATTATTTTTTTATAAAATCTTTTCTTTATTTATTTGAATGTTGTTTAATTTATCTTTTTATTTTTTATTTATTAACAGTACTTTTTTACTTACTTACAATTTCTAATTGCTTTTATGTACCTAATGTTTGGCTTTTGGTTATTTTTGTTAATTTTAATTGCTTTTTTTATTTTATTTTAATTATTTGTTTAATGAATTTTTTTCTTTGAACTTTATTATTTTTTTTTAATTTCATTGAATAGTTCATCTTTTTATTTCTTAACATTATCCACTGCCAATGTTAAATTTTTTTTCAATAATAAATAAATCAATAAATAAATAAATAAAGTCGTTTTACTTCACGATTTCATTAAAAAAGGGTTTTATTTAATAAAATAGGTATTGCTAAATACTTTTTGACAATTGTAACAAAAAAATTTAGCTTGGAAATTTGAATCCCACATTTTTAACATGGCAATAAATAGTTCTTAGGAAAAAAGTGGAAGGTTTAACTTTGTCCTAATGAACTTTTTTCTATGTAAAATAATTTGCAATTAAGCGCTCTTGGACACGTTTCGCAATTGAAGATGGTAGATTTTGATTTTCCAAATCGCTACTTGAATGAGTCACTGAAGTCTCAAACTCTGTTTCATAGCTTTGGTCAGGTAAATTTATGTTATGTAACGTTGCGCAAGCGTTAACAACTTTTCCGGCAAAGCCTGGATCATATAGCAGCATTCTTTGCTTAGATAAGCATCGCCAAGTTCCCTTTAGGACGCCGAACAGTCGTTCAACAGGATTACGAGCCTTACACAAGGCCTCATTATAACGGTATTTAGAACTTCCTTCTAATTGGTTTGGTAGAGGAGTCATCAACCATGGTTCCAACGGGTATCCAGAATCTCCTGTAGATTTTTATGTGTTTTTTTTAAAATGTTAGTTTTTGTATTTTATGTACAAATATTAAATCTACATACCAATTAAAAACATATTGTGGTTTCCGTTTTCGAAACTTCGCTGCATGACTCTTCGAACTGCAGAAGAGCTCCATACATAAGAGTCGTGTCGTGCTCCTGGGAATTTAGCATTTACGTTTAAAATTTTCAAATTAGGATCACATATCTACATGTACATAAGTTAAAAAACACAATTTTATTGTTGCTTTTGTTGTTTTTTAAGCTGTACTTACCATTTGGACATTAATGGAGTGGTAGCCATGATGATTGACGTAAGCTTCTTCATGGATTTTTGGCGCTAATATTGCAACATGTGTGCAATCGATTGCACCAATTGTACCCGCAACAAAGGGTGACGAAGCTGATGCAAAAATTGCCTTTGCAGTGTGACGTTCTTCCTGTGTCATTGGGAACTTTATATTTGGACAAAACATTTTGTTGTTAATTGCATCAGTTACTCGATGTATGCAACGACTTACTGATGACTGGCTCATGGATATACCCCATTGCTCTCCTACAGGCCGTTGGAAACATCCAGTTGCATAGAAACGTAAAGTCGCTAGCACCTAAAAAAATATTTTTTATAAAAATATTTGAGAATGCATACACACATATATATATACCTGTTTTTCAGACGATATTCCAGTAATCCTAGAACCTTTCAAAAGGCCATCAAGTTGTGACACAATTTCTTCCGCCAATTCCGGACTTACACGGTAGAGTTTTTTAAATTCTGTTGATGCCAACTCAAAAGGATCATCTGTATCACGAAGATCACGACGGTTGACTAAAGCAGCATTATCATATGGCTCATTCTCCAATAAATCGTAGACTAAATACTCCAAAGCCATTATATTCAACGATTGTTAGGTACACACAAATTAAACACTTTTCTAAACGGATTAAACCACACAAAAAATTCTGCTGTTAATAAACCACAATTTGTTTTGTTAAAAATAACAGCTGACTGAAACAACTGGCTTTAAACACCAGTAGATAGGGTTTAATGTGTTAGTGAATAGCAAAATGGTTAATTTAGCGGTTAACATTTTTAAACGAAACAATTGTGGTTTAAAAAGCATAGTGAATCGCACTACAGGAATGACAAAGGACCATGTCATAGCAATAAACGAACACAGTGAAGTCTTTTTATTCAAATGTCAGCTTTGTAAAGCAGGAAATACGCTTAATTTGGGTGATATAGCAGCCAAACTTGAAGATATGGAAAATCGTATAGAGCAAATCCCAAAGCAGGTATCTTCAGAAATATCTATTAAATTAAATGACATGTCTTCTAGGATAGACAGCTGTGTAACGAAAATTGAACATGTTGAAAATAAAACCTCAGAGAAATTAAAACAACTTGAAATAGAAAATAATTCGTTACAAAGGCAACTTAATAGAGGTGATATATGTAGTTATTAGTGGTATACCATCCCAGTTACGTCCAGAAAACCTTTTGCAACTTGCTATTAATATTGGAAAACACTACAATGTTCATTTGGGGGAGTCTGATATTAATACCTGTATTTGGATCAATAAGAAGAGAAATGTACTTGTTAATTATTACAAAATATCACCTGAGTTATGATCTTAAATTAAGTCAGATATACAGCGCAAGTACTTTTAATAAGGAAGCAAATGTCGTTATTAATACGGAAGATGGAGATACTGAGATGAGAAATAAGAACAATAATGAAATTGAATCTAAATGATAACTTAACTAGAATAGCAGAAAAAATGCAAAGATATTTCATTTCTAGTTAAGTATTTAAGGAAGCTTACACGAGAGAAAAAAATTAAAAAATTTAAATTATTTAATGGAATAGAGCCTAAGATTAAGCTTATATTAGAAGATGGATCTCAAAAAATTTACACCTTGGATGAATTACAATCTCTATAAAGGAATATCTTCAAAGTTGTATGTTATTTGAAGTTATATTTGAATTTTCTTTATTTTTCTAAATAATGTATGCTTATTAAACAATGCCTATGTTAAAATTAAAAACTGTTTACTAGGTTTACGATTGGTTAAATTCTTGCTTCTGCGGATAATAATGTATAATTCCTTACTTTTTATTTTTAAATTTATTTATAATCATGTAACTTCACAATCTAAATCAAAACCTATTTTTCTAAAAGCCAGATCTTTATGCCCGATGCTTATATTCATATTATAATATTTTCTGTTCAGTAAATAATTTTAAAGTTTTTTGCATTAAACAATAGCTGAGCTTCTATATTATAGAAATATTGTTAAATAAAATGAATAATATTGCAGATTAAAATAATATATGCATTTGGATAAATGTTATATCATAATTAAAAAAAAAAAAAAAAACAATGAAATAAGGTTATAATTTAAATTAATAAAAATTTTTACATTTCTAAATAAAATTGCCTGGATCTAACTTTTGTTTTTGGTAAATAATGTGCTAATAAAGTATTCATACTGTAATTTACTGATGTATTGTTTCTCTTATTTTTATCTTTTGTTCTTTAATTTTTCAACTCTAGAACTTTATATACATATAAGATCTTTATACAGAAATATTATGGATTGCAATGTTACAGATGATTTTAATACAAGCCATTTGTAATTATGAATTTAAATTTATATATTATAATTTAGATATTTTGACAGTTATTTTTGCTGCGCGAGTATGTGTGTTTGTGTTTAGATTTGAATTCGATTGATGGTAATTCGATTGGATTGGGCCAGTAGCCAGCGATAATTCTATTCTTAGAAATAACTTGGTTAGTGGCAATTTAAAAATAGCACATTTGAATGCACAAAGTCTCTCACCTGCTACAACATCTGCAAAGATAGAGGAAATAAGAGCAATTACTAAAGATTCATATTTGGATGTTATTGGGGTTTGTGAAACCTGGTTTTCTGAGCATATAGTAGATATGGCGGTTAAAATTGATGGATACAAATTATATCGCAATGATCGTATTCATAAGAAGGGCGGAGGAGTATGCCTATATATATCTGATAAAATTTAAGTGCAAGTTGTACACAAAGAAATGAACGAGGGTATATGTGAAGCTCTGTTTGTTAAAATTAAACTTGAGAATGCGTCCGAGTTGTTATTGGGAGTAGTTTACCTACCACATGGGAGGTTGGGGCTATGTGAAAGTTTACTGGATGATATCTCAGCACAATATGGTAAAATAGTGTTTATGGGTGATTTCAATACAAATATATTTGAGGATAATTCAATAGTAAGGAATTTTTGTCAAAACAATAGTTTGCACTTGGTACACAATAGTTTAGCCACCCATTTGATGTTGCTTGTCATGCGACATCACATATTGATTTTTTTATTATATCTGATATAGATAATTTATATACTAGAGGACAATTTCAAATTCCAGCCTTGAATTCGCATCATGCAATAATATACCTTTCAATGTCTTTTGCAACTGATCAAACACAGCATATAATTATTTACAGAGATTTAAATAGTATAGATTTTTTAGCCTGTGAGAGAGACTTTTAAACAATAGATTACAGTGAAATATATTGCACAAACGATAGCAATGAACAGGTATCTTTATTTAACTCTAAAATAATTGAGGTGTATGAGAGGCATGTTCCACTGAAGAGGCATAAGGTAAAAAAGAAGTAGTTGGTTCTGTTGCAGTGAAATAAGGGAAGCCAAAGAATTAAGAGATTTAGCTTTTAGAGCTTATAAAGAAAATATGTGTGACAGGCACTGGAAAACTTCCTGTAAATATAGAAATAAATTAAAGTATGTAATAAGAAAGATCAGAGAACAAAACTGTGAAGAATTTTTTAGTAATCGGGTTCCTGGTAATATCTGGGATAAAATTAAAATGACTGGACTAAGTGGAAGTGAACTAGTACTCTATTTCAAAATCTAGATGAACTTAATCAAAGCTTTGTGCTACCTTTTGACAACACCGCTAACAGTAGCATACAATTTAACCCTGAATACCGTTTCAATTTCAGAAGAGTAGAAGAAGCCGATATATTTGAGGCGTTAAATCAAATTAAGTCTAAGTCTATAGGGCATGATGGAATATGCATACGATTTATTTCAAAAATTTTATACTTAATTATTAAACCTCTTACGCATATTTTTAATACAATAATAATGACTAACAAATATCCTACTAGCTGGAAAATTGCCAGAATCGTTCCAATTCCGAAAATAAGAAATCCGAATGGAATTTCTGACTTCAGGCCAATAAGTATACTATCGGTTTGTTCTAAAATACTGGAGGTAATTTTAAAAAATAATATAATCAACTACTTAGATGAAAACAACCTAATATCACCTTACCAGTCAGGAATTAGAAGAGGTCATTGTACTACTACTCTTGTACTAGATGCAGTGGAAAGGATTAGGAGAAGTATGGATGATAGTAAGTCATCAGTGATGGTTTTTCTAGATTTTGGTAGAGCTTTCGATTCCGTGAACCATACATTATTGATTCGAAAACTTAATACACAATATGGCTTCTCATCATATGCCTGTAAACTCATGTTATCTTTTGTAAATGAAAGATACCAATTTATAAAGGAAGGTCAAAGAACATCTGAATGTATTCTTTTACATAGGGGTATTCCTCAGGGCTCGGTGATGGCACCACTTTTGTTTAAGATGTACATCAATGATATATTTCACAGTCTCTCATTTTGTAGTGCTTATGTTTATGCTGATGATGTCCAACTCCACGCTTCTTTTAATAGAGATATATCTTTTTCAGAGATTTTTGATGCATTTAACAGATATTTAAGTGTCATCTCTGATTGGTCTATTGATAACAGATTAGTACTGAATCCCTTGAAAACGTATACTATGAAATTTGGTGGACATGTTGAAAATTTTCCTTGTTTAAGGCTAAATGCTGCTAATATTGCCTATACTCATAATCACAAATCATTAGGTTTACATTTAGATGATAAACTATCGTTTGAAAAGCATATTAATATAATCATTGCTAGAGTGTCTTTTAATCTACGTAAAATAAATAATTTGGGATATTATTTCCCTCTGCATATAAGAAAACTAATTGTAAAAACAATAATAATGCCGATATTTATTTATGGAATAGAAATTTATTCATCAGCGTCAGCGGGTAACTTATGTAGGCTGAAAAAGTGTTGTAACAGGGTCATACGATATGTTTATAAGTTGGGTTTTAGAGATCATGTTTCCGCTAAAACTATTGACTTCCTTGGAATAAACTTCGAACATTTCATTAAAATTAGAAAAATAATGTTTTTCTATAAAATATTAAAATTCGGTAAACCAGAATACATGCTTGAATTATTCCAATCTTCACATTCGAGCAGAACATCGTATATCATTTGTCCAAGAATCAATAGCCTGTATACGCATCGTTCATTTGTTGTCAGGATATCTAGATTATGGAATAGTATACTACCGTAAAACCTTCGTAATTTTTCACTAAATTTAAAAGATTTTCAAAATGTTATTAAAGAACATTTGTAAGAAAATTGTTGGCTGGTGCCTCTTTGTTACTCTCTTTTTAATAAAATCTAAATATATTTGATTTACACGATTGCGCGGCATACAACATACAACAGTCAAAGTTTATATATTATAAATTTTATATAATGTATATAAATAAGTAATTATAAAAATAAATATTTTTATAAGTAGTATATAAGGAAGAGTTAATAATATTATATTAAACCTACTCAGAAATTAACTGGATAATCAATTAGGCCAATAGGCTTTTCGATTATATTAAATAAATAAACAAATAAAATAAATGTTTTGAAGGATCGCCTCAGCAAAAGGAAATGAACAAACATTCCGAAAACCTCTTCAGGTAAATATTTAAAGTTTTTATTTGTATCTTATAAACAAATTTTACAACAGTTTTGCCGACTTTTTATGAACTTTAGAATATTCTGGGAGTTAATCAGATTACTGTATTTTTATCAACACATTTCCAAGACTTGTAAAAATTAAAGAGAAAGGGAATTTTAAATAAATTCTTCAGAAGAAGAAAAAAAATGCTTAAAAACATAAACACACAATAAACCTAAAGAAATCATGTGCCATTTTCACATATGCATTTCTTTATTACGTGAGTATGAATATTTTAAAAATATTTATTAAAGTTAAAAAAGATTTCTAGTATATTGTCACCATAAAGACGAAATAACCTATCTGCAGTTTACAGGAGAGGGAACTATTTGCAATATTGAAACGAAAATTACATATTGTATAGTGTATATTGTAATATTATATTATATTATATATTATATATATATATATATATATATATATATATTATATATATATATATATATATATATATATATATATATATATACAAAAAGTTTTCCATAAAATTTTTACAAAAAATTTTTGACAAAATTTTAACAAAAAAAATTCTGTAAAATTTTTATAAAAAATTTTTTCAAAAAATTAACGAGAAAATTTTTAGAACAATTTTGGATGAAATTTAAAAAAAATTCTATATCTTTATATTTGTTATAATGTAGTTGGAAATAGTAAAAGTAACAGCATAAATGCAAGGTAGTTCCCATCCCAACTTTTTTTGGCTAGACCTCATTATTATGAGGGTTACTTGTTGACCGTTTCAAGACTTTACTTATTGCAGATCTCCAGGTACACAATAATAATAATTGTTCACTTTGTATTGGATATACCACGCCCACTATTCCAATACAGCCTGTGTTTCGCTATTATTATTAATAAGGGTGTTACTGGTGCAAATTTATAGTTCCCTAGCTACTTAAAAAGTGGGCGTGGACAATTTTGATTATGAAAATTAAAAAAAAAAAATTGGCCAAATCGCTGCAGCCGTTCTAATGTGATGCGATTAGCAACGAACGACATTTGATTGTAACTGTTTAATTAATTTAATAAATTTTTAAATACAAACAATAAAGATGTTAACGATTACTATTGGTTCACCATGACCGAATATATCACTCTTACTTGCTTGTATTATTTTGTATTGCAAGTCTTTGAGGTCGCAAAATTAAGTTTTTCTTCTCACATAGTATAAAAAAAGTTTAGGCATATGAAAACTACTTTTACACTTTCATAATAAAGTAAGTTTTTTAAATTCTATTTTTTAATAAGCACTAGGTCTTTTTTATAAAAATGTTATAATAACTTTTATTTCTCAATATTTCGCTACACCACTGGGTAGCATCTTCAGGAAATAAAAATAATAATAGTTAAAGAAATTTAAATTTTTAAAACTAAATTTAAATTAAAATTTTTAAAACTATTATTATTTTTATAGTTTTAAAAATTTAATAGTTTTAAAAATTTAAATAGTTTTAAAAATTTAAATTTTTAAAAACTATTATTATTTTTATATTATGTATATTAGTATATATTATGTGCTTTGTTGTGCGTTATTATTTCAAAAAGCTGCACAAAGTGCCCTATTTAAATTTTATTTAGTGAACATTAGATAAGAAGATATTTGTTGAAGAATATTTTCTTTTGTTTGATATGTACCAGCACATTGCATTGTTTTATATACCAAAATTAACAACAAATTTGATTACGGTATTTAAAAAATTAGTTTTATTCCAACGTATAGAATTACAAAGACATTAAGAAACTTAGGTTTTCTGATTCAGAATATCACCGCACTGTACTCTATGCAATATGCATGAATATGAGACATTAAAACACATTAATTTTCTGTTATATAAATTCAAATTCAACTATCGATGTATTTAATTATTTGTATACCGCTGCACTATGAAACATTTCGGGAGAATACTCGGAATGAGATTTCTTGTAGGTTAGCTGCATTTTGAATAATAAAATTTGAAAATCCTGCTTTCGGAAAGTACAGTTATAAAGGTTCGAAAATTGAAAAATAATGCTAACATCATAACATCAGTAATTACAAATTTATAAATTTTAGTCTAGTTATGAGTGACATACCACAACAGCTAAAAACATAAATTTTGCGTCCAATATATAAACATGGAAATAAATCGGATTACACAAACTACAGACCGATTTCCATTTTACCGGCTATTGATAAAATTATGGAGGAAATTATGGTGAGAAGACTAACTAAAAATAATAGATAAAAGTCAATATGGCTTCCAAAAAAAAATATAAACAAACTCCTCCTCTATGGCTTCATGTTAATGCAACTAAAATAATGCAAAAGAAACTGGATATAGTATCAAAGTGGTGCCATGATAATGGACTTATTATAAATGCAAATAAAACTAAACTCATGCACATTAAACCACCACATATATTATATACAGATCTTAAGTTAAAATTCATAACATCAAATGGCTGCACGGCGATGTTAGCAACAAATTGAATCCGAACGACAACTGTAACACATACATATGTATATAGAATTGGTCAACATATATAAGTATCTCGGTGTATATAATGACCACAATTTTAAATGGAAGACCCAAATCCAATAAGTCAAGGAAAATCGCTACGCCGGATGTATTAAAACAAGCCTATTATTCACTTACTGAATCCTATATCAGACATGGCATGACAGCTTGGGATGGGGCAACATACTGCTACAACCTTCAAAACAGTCAAAACAGGATATTAAAAATAATGATAAAGAACCAAAATAAAAACATCAACTGGAGAAACCATAACACAAATAATAGAAATAACATCAGCAATACCACATTCATCTACAAACCCGAAAATCTGGCAACATACTTAAATGTGCTAAATGTAAAGAGCATATACCAAACAACATTAGCAAACGAATTCTTCGACGACATCCGGTTTCGAAACGTAATTAGTCACAGGCACAATACGAGACTACGTACCGCAGGACGATTTAAAATAGAGCAAAATGGAAATAACTATGGAGAAAACACCCTATCAATTTCATTACCAACAACTTTGAATAAATTACCAACTTATATAATAAATATGCCAAACGCACAAAGAAGAAAGATATTGGTCAAAAAGTATTTTTTAAATTCACAATGAAAAAATAATAAACCAAAAAACAAAAAGAATATGTGTAAAAATATGAAAACGATTGTTATGTAATATATAATTATTTAATACTTTTTAATAGTTCGCAATATTTTTGTTAGATATATAACATCACTTCTGCAGACAAGCTATAGCTTCGCAGATAGTATATAAGTCACGATGTAATTATTTTTAATTTTCTTTTACTGTTAATAAAGCAAAAAAAATTTACTTAAAAAATAAATATGATGGAAGACGATGTCAGCGTCACTCCAAAAACATTTATATTTCCCAAAAAAAACCTTTTTTTCTTAATAAAAAAATGATTTATTCAAAAACTTACAGTTAAAAAAAAAAAAAATTAATATAAAGCATTTATCGTCATTAATAGGAACACCAATTACATAAGAAACAACGTAAAATAATCTAATAATTGCATTTATTAAATTAGGTTGTCTTCTAATATTCGTTTTATTTCGTTCGTTAATAGAAGGTAGCAAACTTTAAGATAATTTATTTAAGAAACTTAGTGAAAATCGGATAATGATGGATATAAGGGTTCTCTAAGAATAAGGCTCTGAAGCTCATAATGTTAACACAAAAAAAGTAGTACAATTTTTATATATAGATTTTTTTCCTTAATAATATCTTATTTCCAACAGGAAACAGAGAAAAAGTAGTAAAGTACGCAATTTTATCGAATTAAATTAAATTGACAAAAAAGGTTTCTCAAAAATTAAATACCATCAGCAAACAACCACAACATTATCCACATGCAAATTACCCGTTACAAATTGTAACGCCGCACAGTGGCTGAAAATCGTTTTTCGTTGGCCAAAATTCTGTAACTTTTGAACCGATCAAAATATTGAAATAATTTTTTTTTAATGGATAGATATTTAGCTCAGCTTGATTTAGTTTTAATTACATTAAAATTGATTAAGGACTTTTTAAGGAATTCGAGGTCAAAGTTGAACATTTTAATTTTTTTAACTTTCAGAGTGAAATATGGGTTTATTCTGTGTGTAACATAGTAAAATATCCCTCTAAGATCCAAAAAAGTATATATATTCTTGATCAGTGATGAAATCTAAGACGATATAGCTATGTCCGTCTGTCCATACGTCCGTCTGTCCATCCGGCCGTCCGTCCATTCGCCTGTCTGTATGAACACGATTCAGTCTAAACGAAAAGAGCTAGACCCTTGAAATTTGGTACATATATATCTTGAAGGATAGGGCAGGCTAAGTTCGTAAATGGGCCAAATCGGACCAGGGGGAAAAAAATTCCCCTAAGAAGAACTAAGCCAACCCCTAAAAAACTACACATTTTTACAAGTTTTTTTGTAAATTTGTTAAGCAAATGAAACATTTTTATGTCAAAGAAGGTTCAAGGTCTTTACCCTGGAGCCAGAAAATCATAAAAATTTATTTTTGGACCCCGCCCCCTTTTTGTGGGTGTTTATATAGCATATTATATGAAAAATAGTGTCAATAATTAACAAATTGTATTACCTAAGCCTAGATTGCATAAAAAATTAATTTTTAAGCTTTCATGACGAATGGAAAATGTACTCGGATCTTCTGCGCTGCCTTCACCTCACCCCCCCTCCCCACCCCAAAAAAAATTTTTTTTTTTTTTTGGTTAAGCAACAAGAAAATATAATTTTTATTCATTTGACTTAAATATTAATTGCAAATATTTCATATTTTGTTCTGTGCTATTTCTGTTCTTTAGTAGTTTTTCGGCTTCTTCATCTAAATCCCGATAGTCCACTTTCCATTGATTTCGAATACTGGATATGAACGGATCTGACGTTGCCAATAATATATTAAATAGATATTCATTTGTTGAATTCCGTGAAATTTTCCTAGTATTGTGCTCTCTATAAAATATGTAATCCTTGTTCCTTTTTTCCTGAGCCTCCTCTGATAGATCTCCAAGTGGCACCAAATGATATTTAATGACATCTTCACCATGATAAAGGATTTTGTGAACTGTTGCAGACATATTTCTCCATGGGTAGTTAGTTGTATATATTTTTGCAGTTTCCTTAGCATAATCTCCAAATTTTCTACAGTCAATTTCTTCATTGCACGCAAGTGCTTCTAGTATTATTTTAAATCTGAAAATAAGGTTGAAATCCACTCCTGTTATTTCAGATGCTGTTTCTGGAAAGAATCTTCTTGCGGTATTGCCATCATTTGTATTGCCTGACCCTTGTTTTGGCTGATCTATAATCAGTCCACGTTTGCGATATTCATCTTGAATATGTTTCTTTTTTGAACTTCTTAAATCTTTGTTGGTCACGTTGTTTCTTATTGATCCTGAAGACCCGAAATCCAAATCATAACTGATTTTTAGGATGTGTTCCATAAGTCGTATTCTTGCGTGTAGTGGTGATAATTCAAATTCATATGCATCGGTATTATCTAATGATTTTGCTGGGACTTGGTTTATTTGGTTGATGTTGCTTGGCATATAATGCAGCTGGATGCAGCCTTCGTGTTAGTCAAAGCCTGGCCCACTTTTCCATCTATCATTGTCAGGACTAACTGGTAGCTTACTTCAATTTGCTGCCCATCTAACTGTAATTGTAATGGCTGTAGTGCTGTAATTTGGGCCTTGATATCACTAATTTCTTTATTAATAACATCATTTGTTTCTTTTTTGAATTGAAATTTGATTGGCCTGCAGTATTTCGTAGAAGATGGTGTCTCATTTTTCCAAATATCCATTGTTTGCGTTGTACTAGTCGAAGGCTCTGAATCTTTCAAAATCTTTTTCAATCGCAATGGTACAAATGATACCATGAACATATCTGAGTCAGAAATATTTTCACATACAGCTTGTTTATATTGTTTTTGTCCCGAAGAACCATCACATCCCCATTTACAAAAAAGAATTAACTTTGTGTTTCCGTATTTCTTCAACTCATTTCCTGTTATTGATTGCAGCAAGCGTGCGGCTGTGTGATCAAGTAGAGATTGTAGTTGTACCTCTGCCGAAATTGGTGTGATTGTAATAGTGTCCTTTGATGGCAAACAGTCCATTTTAACAGCGGTTATGTGATGATATGCTGGATATATATTTGAGCCTTTTTCAATCGCACGCTGTCTGAGTTTAATATATTGCTGTTTTTAATTTCAAATCCAGAAATAATGTTAATGCCTCCTCATTTGTGTACTGTATTGCATCATTCGGAGTTGGTATACTTTTAAGAATCCGTTTTGTTGTCGGTGGACTAGCTTTAACAACTTTTTCAATGATATCCAGTTTTGTAAATTGGTTCTGTGATCGTAATTGATGTAGGAAAGATTCTTTTATATTTGTAGAACCAAAGGCATCGTTAATATCTTTAAGCTTCCGCCTCTTAGATCTATCGCTGCAATTGTCCACTAATGATTTGCGTGGTCTTCCAGCCTTATCTTGCTTTGCTGTTTCTGCAGCGACAGTAAGTTGACCTTCTAACCACTTTGCACTTTTTATATAAAATTTTTGTTTACTGTACATAACTTCTTTGTAAAGTTTTTTTAGTGCTTTGACGAAATTATATAATTGCTCTTGCATTTCGGTGCTACACGAATTTAAGTTTAATTTTATTTTAACGTAACTAAGAACATCTTCCTGATTTTTG
Source organism: Phasia obesa (assembly GCA_949628195.1). NCBI lineage: Eukaryota > Metazoa > Arthropoda > Insecta > Diptera > Tachinidae > Phasia > Phasia obesa. The sequence goes on along the minus strand of OX451218.1, from coordinate 53,902,183 downwards.
TTTCTAAAATACACTTCGGCCAGTTCTTTATAACTGAAGCTCTTCATTTTCTTTTGAATATTTTTATTTGCGTTTGTTATGTTTTATCCGTACATTTAAAGGATTAAGTTATTACTGAGTAATCCCTTAACGAATCCGCACATTTATAAATTTTTAGATACATGTTCTTCACACACTGATCTTTAATTTCATAGCAGGTAGCGCTTAAATTGAACAAAACTGCACTCATGCTTCAATATGAGGTTGTTTTTTAACTTTAGTGGTTTAATGTCGCAATTATTGTTATAAAATTGTTTATGACTTTGGTTAACCCTAACATTTGATAACAGGTAAATTTAGAAAGAGATCATATGCTTCCTGTAGAGCCCATTGTGATAATTTTATTACTTATTTTTTGCTAATCAAAACAAAGCCATTAAACCCTTTCGAAGGTATTATATTTATTTTTTTTTAGGTATACGTAGCCTAAACTAAAAAAAATAAACTTTTAGGCAAAAAACTGAAAATTTAATACATACATATATGATTTTTTTTCGAGTAATTTCATTAAAATGAAAAAAGTGTTCTACAGGCGGCTCGTGGCGGGTGCAAAAGTATATATAGCCTTAAAGAGGACACTTTCACCTTTCTCGTGGTTGTATACGTTTCTTGTTCCCTAGAAGTTCTATTCCACTAAAGTTTAAATTTGAGGAAAATATAGTAGTTTCATAAATATTTCATAACGCCCCTAATATTAAACGCTAGAGCTGTGTCTACTTACAACAACTAAAGACAATAATCCTACCAACCAAATTATCAATATTTTAACATAATTTTTTGGCTACCTTAATTTGGATATATTAACTACAAAATGACTAAAAATTTTAAAAATTGGTGACAAAAAAAAAATTTACTTTTGGCCAACGAAAAACGATTTTCAGCCACTGTGCGCCGCACAGTAAACTGTCTAGTGGAAAAAAATCAAAAAAAAAACTTTATCAATAAATTCATATGAGATGAATGAGAAAAACCAAACCACCACGATTGCAGAGGTGGTTTGGTTTTTCATGTGCGTTACACCTATAAAAAGTTACACGGCTTTAAAGTCGAATTATTTTGATAATTTTTAAGTAACAAAAATTGGGTTTGGAAAATTAATCTCAAAAATTAATTTTTCAATAAAAATGCATGCAAATTTATTTGTTGTGTTCAGAAGTGTAGCGGAAACAATGAAAAAATCCTAAAATTCAAATATTTATAACAACACTGTAAAAAAATTGTGAAGTTTTTAGCCAAAATATGTGCTTTTTTTTAAAAAATAGTCATCTTCAAAAAACTACTTTTATGAATCAATAATCTTATTTTCTGTTATATATACTAAAATATGTATACAAACATTCAGGTGTTTTCTATGCCAACTTTTGAAATATAATGATTTTAAAAGTTACCCAAATTTGATATTTTTATTAGAATTTTATTATTAATATTTGAAAATGCACGATAATAGTAGGCTATGTTTTAAACCAGAGTGAACTAGTACAAGGTGAGTGCACGGTCGAATGCTTTAGAATGCCTTCACAAAACAATTAAGAAAGAACAGCACAATCGAAAAAATAGCAGAGAAAATTGTAATCAAGATTCAATGAATAAACTCCTAATTTCTTTTGATGCATTAATTTCATCCAATAGAAATACAATAAATACAAAATAATCAAGAAATTAGTAATTGCATAATAGTAGATGAATCTCTTAACACTGATTCCGACTCAGAAACTTATTTTAGTGATTAAGGAATTGTTTATAATTATTATGTTATTTGAATTTGTTTGTAACTTTATTATTAATCTTTATATAAGAATGTGTTTTTATCTAAAATAATTATTTAATTTTAAAATATTTAGTGTTGTCAATTTGGTAACCCTATTGAATACCAATGGTTATGAGTATTTTCAAAACCTTAAAAAATAAAAATACTAAAAAGTTTAAAATAATGTTACATTCAAAAAACGTATACGACAACCCTAAACAATTAGAGATTGGTTATATTTTATATAAAAAAATATCACGCTTATCATTTTATATGTGAAATGATAGATTAAAATTCAAAAAAATAATAAATACTGAAATGGGGGAATTTTGGGTATTTAAATGTTCCCGCACCGGAAAAATAAAAGTATTTCTACAAATGTTATTTTTTTTTAAATAGTAGGCCAAGTGAGATATGTGCCAAAAATTTCATTAAGCTACCATAACTCCTTCGATTTTTTTCCAGTTTTACTATGGGGACCGTTCACTGTGCGCCACCATCAGCTATCAAAACCTTTTTACATGTTTTAACCTTTTTTCACATGTTCCTATATTTCCATTATTATCTTCATTATCTTTTACCGTGGAAAGCTTCAGCTTTTAACAGCACAACGCATATTCCGTACAGCCTTCTAAAGCACAACCAATTCTTTTGTAAATGTGATAGTTTTATTCATTTTATTTATTAAAAACCCCAAAACATATTTGCCCTATTCACAAGCCCCCTAGTACGTGCTAAGTGCTAACAAAATACAACGGTGCTAGCTGTGTTGTTGGTAATTTTCATGCAAACATGCGATACAACACTTAGTACTTTTTTTCATATGTTTTTCAAACGTTGTATTTGTTTCTGTGCTATTAATACAGTGTGAATGGCAACTATTAAAAAGAAGAAATTTTTAGAAATAAGTAGTATGCAATACTACCTACACCTTAGCAGAGCTTGTGAATACGGCAATTATATCTGTATGAAATCTATCAGAAATGTCGATATTTAAAAGAAATAAAATGCTTCTGGCATATACATATGTATATAAGAAAGCGATCAGCAATCGTAAATCAAATTTCTCAGATACGTCTAAAATAAATCCGAAAGAATTATCTAAAAATAAACTCAGAAATTTGTCAGCATTGTCTGATTCAGACATTGTCGGAAAGTTCTGCTGACTGGGATGATATTAAGGAACAAACATTATTTACTGGGTGATTTTAGTGGGGATAAGCTTTAAGTAACAATTTTCTGTCTTGAAGAATTTCATCTTTTTCCAGATTTCCGGTATCAGAGAGTCAGTACAGGTTTTTACTTAATATTAGGTTTCTATTTCCTAGCTGCTGGTGACCATAACGCTAAACATACGGCCACGAAAAATTACTCGGAAAGGTCATGCTATGCTTGATGCAATTTAAAAAATGTCTTTGAATCTAATTTAGATTCAAACAAATCCTGATGTTATTGATTTCGTGGGAATTTCAATAAAAAATTGTTAAAGCATTACTAGAATTATTCTCAGATCGTTTACCCCAGGCTTTAATTACACTTAAAATATGTTTACAGTGACTGACTGTAGTTTATTTAAAAAATTATTCCATACAGTTATTTCTACATGAATAAACATTTAAAATGGAAAGCATTTTATTTTTTGACTGATTCCAACTGATTTTCTATATCTGTTAATATTATCATTTATTTTTGTTAAATTTTTGTTTCTGAAAATTCGATTATACCCAAAATAAGAAAAAAATGTGTGTAACAAAGTATGTGTGTTAAATTTTTTCTTCGTTGCCTTCGTCACTAAGTGAAAAGCATTGTACTTTAAGTATAACTGCTTTTAATCAGTTCATTATTCCATTCAGGTATACTTCGCTAACTTGTGGCAAAATGTGGTTCGGTTCGTCAATAGAAAGGTAAGAAGTTTAAATTCGGCAGTCAACGGAAATATCGTTTATTTTTACGGAATATGTAATTTATATTTTTGGAGTTAAAATACAAGAAAAAAACATTTGTTTTTACTGATTTTAACATTTATAATTAACAACACTTTTCATTTGTTTTAAACGAATAATGAGTATGCCGGTTTTTAACTGATTTTTAATCTATATATAAATAGGCAAATGAAAAAAGTTAAGAACCATTTTAACTGACTTAAACTCAACGTATTCGCTTGATTTTTTTTTTGTTTGTTTGATAGATTGTCAATAGGAGCAGTGCAGAATGTATTTTTTCTTCTACATTTTTGATAAGATAGTTAAAAACAGCTAAGAATATTAGCCAATCATAAAGCCATGATCTCTCTTTCTATCTTAATTTGCTAAAAAATTACAACAAAAAACTCAAAATTAACTAAATTAAGGAAAAACTTATTAATTTATTAATATGTATGTATATGTAATTTTGTAAAACAAAACACAAATCAAAATCGAAATCGAAAGAAAATATGTATGTATTAATAACCAAATTTGAATAATATGAGTATGAAAAATATGCAACATGAATGTGCACATACTCGTATGTAAAATTTATGTATACCTAAAACGATTACAAAAATAAATTTGGTCGATTTTCGACCACAGGGCTAACTCTAGTTTATTTTAAATTACGTTTTCAGTTATTTTAACGAACATAATATTTTGTGTGTATGGTTGCAGCATTTATTGCTACTAAATCTAGTAACGCAGTAGATTTTTATTTATATGTGAAATCTAGTAAAAACAACTAGATTTTGCTCGAAATCTTGTAAGTACTAGATTTCGCTCAAGTGTAAATGCACTATTAGTGTAAATATCTCCTTACAAACTAATAAATATTAATATAAATATGGTTTTGATTAATTTTTTCCTAAAATAAAGATGTTTGTAAAAGGGCATGCACAAATTGGAGTGGCTGAATATAATAAGTTTAATTATTTTTTCTAACAAAACAATTTTTTTTTATATTTATGCTACAACTGAATTTCTAATCAAATTTTGTTAAAGTATTTCTATTATAGTCATTTTCTTTTATTATTAGTTTATTAATTTACATGCTCAAAGCAAAAACAATTCAAATTGCTTGCAGATAATTTCTTAAAAAATAGTTATGTATATAAAAATTAAAAATCACTTAATTTATAACAAAAGAATTTAATAAAATACCGAATTAAATTGTAAAATAACTGAAACTATATTTAGACACATTTATCTATAGAAAATCAAATATTTTTTTAATAATATTTAAAAGTACATACTCTTTAAAATGTAAAAAATCAAACTCTTCCTTACGCTTGAGTATTGTTTTAAATTACCAAAAATTAAAAAAAAAAATTATAAATATGTGAGGAGCTAATGAAACTAAGCTAAAGGGGATGGTGAAATTTGTTATCCAACTTCATGGTCACCTTATACAGTATTTTTTTAAATAAGCCTAATCTCACATAAATGTTCTCCAAGAATAGGGGATCAAAAGTGCGAAATATTTGCAATATGTTGCCATTCTTACGATTTTCTAAGAATCAAATGCTACGTGAAATAAGTACATTACTTCATTACAGCTCCAATAAGTACTTCTTTCCCTAAAAGTATACAACAAATATTGGTAAGTAAGTAGAATTTTGATTATACCATTTGGCGCAAAAGTTCATAATTTGAATTGACCATTATTTTTCTTTACCTTCAAATTACAAACCAAACCAACAAACCTGTCAACCGAAAATATTTGTAGCTATTTTCGACATATCTAATGTGCACTGACTTAAAAATTATAAACCTAAAATCGATGTAAATGTTAATGCACTCGTCAGACCGACTAAATACATAATGTCTAATCGAACTTGTTGACGGTCAACAAACTTTGTGTAAGAGCTTGTATAACTTTCTATAGCTTTGAATAAGTTTTATTGACGACACTGTTTAAAACGCCTAGAATCTTCTAGCAACAACGCCTAGAATCTTCTATAATAGAAAGATCTGGCAGGCCTGTTCTAGATGTTTATTTTATTCATATATTTATGTACATACGTGTGTAGCAGGGATGGTAAATGAAATTTTCAAATTGTACCAACCGGCTTTTTAAGTTGTATTTTTTGTACTGAAATTGTACTAAACAAATTTTGATTGTGAATTTAAATTTTAATTTATCCTTTTATCGGATGGCGAGTCTTTCGAAAATCACACTCATTTGTGTGTATGGAAAACAATACTGCTAGGTATTAAATTAATCTTGCCAGTGTTAAACTTAGGTTAGCACCATCGTTCTGAAGTCTCCTGATATTATAATAAAATTAAAACAAACGTTTTTTGGGATATCGTTCCCCTTGTATCCCCTCTAAACTGTGGATAGAAGGGTTGGATAATTTAAAATATCTAATGATATCTGCCTCTAGAAAGGGGTTTTGAGTTAAAATATATTTGCAGGTTTTGCACGCTTACCTATATGCACGTATTTTCGATAGATTCATCATTATTTTCATTTCGTTCACTGTATTAACTATGTATTCCGATAAGTTTTAAGGATAATTTTCCTGTTTTTCTAGAGGCAACTAAAATAAACTGACATAGGACTTATTTCTAGACTACACGGAATCCCGACCTTAATTTAAGTTTTTGTATTATTTATTTGAAAGTTGAAGGATTTGTGTAATTACAAATGACACAAAGTTTTCTAAACTTGAAATCCCAAAACATAAAGCTAGGAAAGCTTTTAAATTGTACCAAATAAGCCATTGGTGTACCATTGTACTTTTCAGGTTTGAAATGTACCAAAAAAAGTACAATTGTATCAACTTTACCAACCCTGGTGTGTATATCTCTGCTGAAGAAAATTCCTAATTCTTTTATACTTGTATTAATGTGTGTGTGTTTGTATGCGCCACTCATGTTTCTGTTATATTTGTTTTTTGTCAACACGAGATGCTCTCGACAAATCGACAACATCTAATACAGACAAATTTGCTTTTTCATCCATTCATGAGTGGAACAAAATAGACCTTTCCCAACGGGAAAAGGTAATCAAAATGCAATGAATAGGTAATGCAAAGAATGTATACTATTCTTCTTCCGGTACCCATTGCTCTTAACAAGTAGCATGTCCTAGGAAAGTAATGTATTATTTTAATGTATTCTGCGGACGAATTTTAGAATTCATTATTTCTAAAGCTTTTATATTATTTAAATACATATTTTTATTTACATATTTTACTTGTTATTAAAACTAATAGAAAAAACATTTTAAATTATCAAAAACCTAAGTAATTTCAATATTGAAATTAAGACAAAATATTTATATTTCTAAATAATTTAAAAAATTTATATTTACATATGTATGTTTGTATATAATGTTTCTTGCTGCATTTTTGATCTTTATTAGTTTGCGTTCAAACATAAGCTGCGTTTCAAATAAAAAGTGCAAATAAACAGGCCACATGAAAAAGATGCGGAACAACGAATCTTTTTTAACAAAATTTATATAGAGAAAACACACGAACAATTGTCACACGAAAAAGAAAACAGTACATTCCTTTTTCTGAAATTTTGGAATATACGTGGTAATCAATATGAACTTGCTGTGTCAATTGAAATTACCTTCTCGATTCCTGAGTAATATCTTTCTGAAATAATATTTTCCATTAATTATAATGTATGCTTTTTTTCCCGCTTGGTTACTTTTTTGTTGTGATCATTGCGTATTTGTTTTTAGAGATATTATTTATTTATTTATATATATTAGCCAATGAATAGCAATTTCTTACAGGCTAGAATACAAAGTAAAATATTACTACATTTAAAACAAGGGTTTGATTATAAATTAAGAACATTTAAATTTTTAATTATTCTTTTAATAATATTTGGATTATATGGAAAATCAATAGAAGCATATATATTATATCCAGCACATATTCTTCAGAACGGATCAAAGTTGGCGTAATTAGTACGAAAATATTGAAGTTTAAGAGGAATATAATATCTTGAGGGACGATTTGGAACAATAAATTCTAATCTCTGGAGCAGGAACTGAGAATCAATATTTCCATTTATTAAATTCATAATAAAGGAGATGTTCATATATATTTGTCTATTTTTTAGAGTAGGAAGATTGATGAGTTCTAAGCGACTTTCATAAGATGGAATATTAACACTAGGATTCCATGGGAGGTTACGTAGGCAAAATAAAAGGAATTGTTTCTGAACAGATTCTATTTTTTTAAAATGTACATCATATTGTGGATCCCAAACTACGGAAGCATATTCTAAAATCGGTCTTACAAGCGATGAGTATAACTGCCTTGTGACATATGGATCGTCAAACTCTTTTCCCCAACGATTAATGAAACCAAGCACGCCTTTTTCCTTATTTACAGTTTGCGCAATGTGTGAATTAAAATTTAATTTACTGTCAAGAAATACACCAAGATCTAGAAATTCACTCACTTCTTCAAGGGAATATTGTTTAATTTTATATCTACAGAGTACTGGACTTCCTCTAGTAAACAGCATGTATTTACATTTTTGCAAATTTAACTCCATTAAATTAACGATGCACCATTTGTTAAAATTTTTCAGATCCATTTAAAGAAAGGCACATTGATTTAAATAATTTAAGCCAAGGAAAAGCTTAACATCATCGGCATACATTATTATTTTGGAATGATGGATGCATATTGGAAGATTATTGATAAATTAGGAATAATAGTGGACCCAAATGACTACCTTGAGGTACCCCTGGTGGAACATGAATTGGTTTAGACTTAATATTTCTGAATATAATGCATTGCTGTCTGCCCTTTAGATACGTGGAAATCCACTTAAGGAGAACAGGACTTATTCCAACTTCGTCTAACTTATATAAAAGAAGTTCGTGATTTACCTTATCAAACGCCTTACTAAAAAAAATATTTGTTGTGGTTGACCGGCCTTTTCTAAATTCATGCTGGAATGGCGAGAGAAATTATGAAACTTGATGTGATAGCATTTCTGTCACAAAGAATAAACTTTTCTTTCGTAACACTACCCCCTTCTCAAGCCTCAGATGCATCTTTTTTACATTTGTTTAGCCACTCCAAGTGCACAATTTTCATTTTTGATCTTGGGCTGAGGACCTTTTGAATCCTGTTAAAAAAAGTCGATTCGCCTCTCGATTACTTTATAAGGTCACTACATATGAACAAGAGCCCCCACCCGAAGCCCTAAGGGTCTGTGGCAGCGTTGTCAACTTGGTGCGTTTCGCACCATTTTGGGTGCTTTTTAAATTTTTTTGTGCGAAAATTTCACGAGTTGGTGCGTGGTGCGCTTTTTTTTAAATTTTAGTGCTTTTTTTAATTTTTGGTGGCACCAATAGTGCAAAATATTCATAGTCATTTTTACAGACCATAATAAGGACAACTAGTAATGATGTTAAAGACATACCAAATCATATGCACAAAGTAAAACGGTATTGTTATTGTATTAATTTGTGTTATGTTAAAAAAAGAAACATTTCACTGTAAGGTTGGTTTTCCCATTCAGCTGTTAGGCAAAAGACCGAACAAATATATCAATTAATAAATACTGATAATGAGTATCCTGATAATACTGATAAAGAGTTCCATTAATTGCAGACACTCGTTGGCTTTTAATAGAAAAGTCAAAGCAATTTTAAAAATGTGGCTTGAATTAAAAACCTTAATTAAAACATATCAAACATCTCTCTCAACAATATTTTTTATCTAACCAACTAAAAAATATATACAATGATGATATTAATTATGTTTACTTAGTATATTTATCCGATATTTTAGAAGAGGTGCAACGTGTTAAACGTGCTAAATTATTTGATGATTTGCACAATCTCTTAAAAATTTTGATATCCAAACACACTGAGCCTGACATTGAATTTGAATTTTTTAATAGGTGATATCAATACATCGTTTGATATTTGTTATTTGGGTTTTAAGTTTGAAGAAGCTTGCGCATTAAAGAAAATAAGCAATGAAGCAAGGAAATATATATCAAAGACTTGTTGTAAATTCACCAAAAAATTAGTTGAACAGATTCGGGCGACACTGCCTTCTAATGTTGAAATTTTACAAAAATTTTACGTTTTAAAAGTAAAAAATGTTTTATCTCATTGCAAAAATGATATCATGCCATTAGCAGTACAATTTCCATCCGATATCGAAATATTGTCTAGTATTGAAAACGGATGGCGAATGGTTTACCTTATGCAATCGAAAAAAATTTATTCAACATTAGAATTTTGGACTGAAGTTAACTGTTATTGTTAAGTTTTTTGTTAAACTATGTATATTGTGAATGATCATTGATTTCTATTTAAAAAGTTGTGTATGCAATATATGAAATAAAAAAATGTATTATCTAGTACAACTGAATACAAACATATTTGTTTAGTATTTTTTATTTTCATTTTTGTTAAGTTTTATGATTTAATTTTGATTTTTTTTAAAACCTTTAACTTTAAGACTGTCTTATTGTTATATTTTTAAAACAAAAATATTATACTTTTTTTTGTAAAATTAATTCATTCAAGATTTTAAATAAAAAAGAAATTGTAAAACTTGGTGCGTTTTCCTTAAATGGTGCGTTTTTTCGTCTGTGGGCACATACACTATCTCAACCAGAACCTCACAAAGAGAACAAAACATGTAAAAATTCTAAATCTGTAGCATACCAGCTTTCAACAATGTAGGCTCAGAGCTTGCAGCTAGGTCATATCTGGCTTTTACCTAATCATTTGTGACTTCCACTGATCTGACTGCATTAAACGCAAATTGATATAAAACTTTATATCGGCTATGTTCTGTAATCCGAAACCGAGTGAAATTGAAATCGAATAATCTTTTAAAGAAAAATATAACTTAGTTGCGCCTATTATTTTAAAACATTAGCAATCAAGGAAGTTATGCGAAAGGTCTTTAATCAAATGTATAAAATATAATATCAAAATGTTGTAAGATTTAAAAGTTATGACAATTTAAAATTTCATTCGGATTCAATTTCACTCGGTTTCGGATTACAGAATATACCCGATTGTTTAAAAACCAAATCAGTAATTAAGGTATTGATTTAATCAATTGTGAGTTTGCGATTGGTGTATAAAATTTATTGTTTCAACCAAATGTAAAAAATGACGACAGAACTACCATATGTAAGTAAAAATAATATAAAATAAGTTATCATGTTGTTGTTGTCTGTACTACATTATCGTGTTTATGTTTACTATATCGTCGCCGGATTTAATAATACTTATCCCTGATGAAGCTGGAGAATAGTAGCGAAACGTTAGATAAAAATAAAAACAATGAAATAATAGTTGTTTATTTACATTTTTCAATATTAAGGACCTTAACTGCCCGAAAAAGAACAGACTTCAACTTTAAGAAATAAAAAAGAAGACAAATTAAAACTAATTATCAAAATTCTACAGTTCATCGTTACGCATCCGATACAGGATATACAAAACCTACAAGGTTAGCTAACCTAAATATAGACTCCGTTATATTATCCCACTGATTTTTCCAAATAGTAATAAAGCTTATAACTCTCAATTTATCTGCTGTTATTTCAACAACCCTCGTATAATTTCTCATATTAAGGAGACATTTTTTCAGAAATTTGTGTTTTCCCTACAGCCTATCACACAGCCTATTCCCAATAAGCATGTCAAAGCACACAATAAACGCACCAGTTTTAATCAGGCCTTTTAAACGTGAAAGGAGGACCCAGTTTATATCACCTTTTTCACCACTAAAAGCTTAAGGAAAATAAAAAACCCTATCGCTATTACAAACATTGCGTAATTAGAATAAAAAAATTACACTTCAAAGCGAAAGCATAAACTAAATTTGTCCGCGCCAAAAAAAAAATAAAAAAATCAAACATAAAAATGAAAAACATAAGAAATGGTGATGTTAATTGACAAAGAGATGTGATAAAAATACATACATGTATATGTAGGAATATTTTATGTTTATATGTATATATTTCTAAATATATTTATGTATACATATGTATGTATGTGTGTGGAAGTTAAAAAAAAAATTTAAATTCAAAGAAAATCTAAATAAATATAAAAAAGATAAAAAAACCGAAACTATAATTTAACAAGTGTGTACGCGAAAAAAACCCAAATTTAAGAAACAGCTATATACAGACATACTTATGTATATGCTAAATATGTATATAGCAACTCCCATTTTCTTAATAAAAGCTATTCTTATTTATTATATGATATACACATACACTAATATCGTTGGTCTCAAATAGAAAAGCCCCAACTCAAATAATTGTAACTTTACAAGAGAAGGTAAAAACATAATAAAAACTGTGTAATTTGTAAAATACAATTTCTTGTAAAAGTATTATTTTTACACTATTGAAATACATTTTTGTGAAGACTTGTATTTCAGTGATGCCAATACACATCACTGATAAACTCAATTCCGTTAAAACTACGACTTAGGGGCTTTTTACTTGAGACCATCGATATACTTCCAATTATTGCTTAAAATATTTCGTGATCCCTAGTATATGTGTGTGGGCATTATGGGCAAAATACTAAAAAATTTAAATTTTGCGATTTTTGTTCTTAATTTTAGGAGCTGAGAAATTTGCTTTAGCTTACTGTAAATAAATAAATAAAATATTTTTTTACATTGGATTTTCTTTGACTACATCCACAGAAAATATCTTTCGAATCGTTTAGCTTATAAAATGTTTGTTGCATATATGTTAAAATTATGTCCGCTATAACAACAAATGCAATAAAATTTTAAATAGAAGGGTTTTTCAATAGTTACGCGAATTTTCTATGTGACTTCGGTTTTGAACTGTAATTACCAGAGACTTTAAGCAACTAGCAACAACCGTAACAAGCAACATACAATTCAAAATTTAAGGGGCTTTTAAAGTCGTGTGTGCGTCTAACTAGCACTTGACTGGTTTATTTTTGCTTGTAAAAAATCTTCTTCAGTATGTAACCTTGCATCACGATATTTACAAAACCACATATTCAATTTAGAAAAATGGATGAAGAAATAGAGAATAAAAGTGAATGAAAAAAAAAGTACTGACATAACTTTTACACTGCGTAGAGAATCTTGCCCCCTATTCGGATAAATAACCAAACTATACCTCAGCTTTCAGACGTCAAATATCTCGGCATACATCTTGACCGGCTTCCGACATGGAAACGCCACATAGAAACAAAGTTAACACAAATGAAGTTGAAAGCAGTCCAACTAAACTGGCTTATTGGCAGAAATTCGACTCTCGCTTTAGATTGCAAGATTTTATTATACAAGTCAATTCCAAAATAATTTGGTGTTATGGTATTCAATTATGATCAAAATACAAAGGCGCCAAAGTAAGATTCTTCGTATGATGACCCGTAACATACTAAATGAACATACTAATGAACCGTATATCAGAGAGATGACCCGCAAATAACAGTAACCGAGAAATATAAAATTTTTGGTCTAGCACTGGTTGGACTTCACAAGTATATTTATTTTTTTAGACTTAATATATGAGTAATTATTGATAGTTGAAAACATATTGAAGATATAATAAATAAAAAAAATGCACAAAAAAAGTATGTAACCTTTTAACAACAGAAAACATTTATTAAATCTGTTGAAGGCATCATATGTATATCGTTGTGTTTGTTCTTAAACCACGTAAAACAATCAATTAAGCTATTTTCAAAACCTCGTAAGCGCCATGCAAATTGCATTTGCCTGCAAAATGGGCAGGTTTTTATATTTCAAGTTGGCAATTTTAAAGTCTCAACCATATATATCTATAAGATAACTATAAGATAAACACCAAAAAGTAATTTTTAACCATCAATATAGATGAATTTATAAAATGATTATAATTAATCATTTCTATAAGATATATTTTATTTTGGTCATTGCAACTAATTTTAGTGAGAGTTTTGTTTTTTTTTAACCATTATATCAACCAAAAAGATTTTTTGGTGAAAAATAACCATGATATCTATGTATCTATATAAATAAAATCAAATGTCGTTCGCAACTCTCAATCTTAGTTATAACCCAACTAAGGTTCTACAAAAAGAAAAATTTACCACGCCCACTTTTTTAACTATAATAGGTAGATCTCTAAAATTTTGCACCAGTAATCCTGTTATTAATATACATAGTCTAGCAAAATACGGACTGGATTCGGATAGTGGGCATAGTGCCTCCCATACAAATTGCAAAATTATGTACCGAGGTTAGTCGGGTTATGATTTTATTTGGGCGAACAATTAATCGATTTTTCAATTTAAATTTTCGTTGATTAATCGATTAAGGTTTTTAAATTACTCCATTAACTCGAATTAATCGCACATAAAATTTGTACCTAATGAGTAAAGCCAACCACACAAATTTTATTAGTAATGGTATTAAAGTTTGATAAAAAAAGATACACTTTAGTTAGCTGTTGTTAGTTTTGTTAAAACAGCCACAAATTTCTAGAGGCCAGGCCGTTCTCTTTATCATCGAATTGAATGAAAAAATAGACGTAAGAAGTTTTGAAGTTTATTTATTAAAATTTTTGTTTAACTTTACAAACATAAGCGATCTTAAGGAATCTGCAGAAAGGTTACATATTAGGTCACTCAGTGCCAATCTTAATGCTGGAATGCGTGCACGACTCTGACTTCAGTTGCTGTAGCGGTGTATACAATATATTCAAGCTGCTTTAAAAATAGATACGTGTACTTTTTTCCTCCCAATATTCCAAAAGGTTGGCCTTAAAGGCCGAGGCACACAGAATTTGTCATACGTTATACGTCGTCTTTTTCAACGTACAAGAAAGTTAAAATACAGGTTTTCTAATGAGTGTTGGTACAATCAGTACGTTTCCGTTAACACAAGGTACGAAAGTTGGGCAACTTTTACCTTTTGACGTACGTTGAGAGCAGTTGAAAGCTATAAATTGGTTTCTCTTTGTTTCGGTCTCTTTTTTTGGCAGCAAAAAAACACATAATACAACAAAATAAATAAAGTAAAATGTTGAAAAAAGCTGTTCAAGTATTTTTTTTTTAATTAAATATCCGTCAACAAAGTACTCATTGTGTCAACCCCTTCCATTGTTACTTTGATTTCAGTTGACTACGTTAAAGTATAACGTATGGCGGATTCTATTTGCCCCGGCTTAGAATGTATGTTTGCATGCAAATATTTATGTAAGCATGCGTGTGCGACTTACAGAATATTGGTTTGGAGAAGAATTTAAAAAAATTTTAAGGTTAAACAAAATACTTAATACAAATAATATTATTACAAAATCCAAGGACGAATCTGCGGTTAACAGCATCTTTGACTTCATGCTTGGCGTTTCATCATCTGACGACGAGTCAATTTCGAAGCTTCGTCGAAGAAGTGCCCACATTTGACGTTTCAAACACATTGCTCTCTAAACAGGCCTGTATGAATTTACTTATCTTCTTGAGACAAATTCAGTATCAGTAAATTTTTCTTGTGACTTTGGTGTCCTCAATGATAACCAAAACAAAGATTTTTTTTATAATTGTTATTTCTAACCAAAAAAAATTTTGTTGACAAAATGGTTATTTAAAATTAATTTTTTTTGGTTGATATAATGGTTGTTTATTACCAAAAAAAAAAGAGCAGATGTAATCATACGTAGAATCTTATTTTGGCGCCTTTGTATTTTTTCTACTTTGCTAGCTGAGGCAGTGCCCCATAATTGAATTGTACAATAGTATGCAATCTTAGCTGAGAGTAGACTTTCTGCCAATACATCAGTTTAGTTGGGTAGCTTTTAACTTCATTTGTGTTAACTTTGATTCTATGTGGCGTTTCTAAGTAAGGCGAATAGCGGGGAACGATTCCCTATGCAGTGTGAAAGTTATGTGAGTACATTTTTGTTCATTAACTTTTATTCTCCATTTATTCAACCATTTTTCTAAATTTAATATGTGATCTTTCAAATATCGTGAAAGGTCTTTCGTGAATGCTTAAAAAAGCTGTGTCGTCAGCAAATGTCGATGTGTAGACTCGGTAAATAGTTGCCATGTCTGAAGTATACAATAGGTATAAAAAGGACCCAATATACTACCTTGTGGAACTCCGGCTTCAACTGGCTGGATTAAGCTCCAAAAAACTCCTTCTTTCACAATAAATTTTCGTTCGGTTAAATAACTAACTAGCAGCTAAGCAAGGAGACCTTCCACTCTGTGGGAAAGTAATCAAGACGTAAAATGGCATTAAGAATAAGAAGAATGGTTTCGCGATCTATTCGGTGCAACTCAAATAACATCTTGTTACTCGTTTTATCAAAGCCAGGGGCTTTCTTGGTGTTCTAATCCTTTATTGCCCTTTCAAAATCACCAAATTCATATCTTAGCGGTACTACAGAACTAGTCTCGACAATTGGCAACTCAACTATATCAGTCGATATTTTTGGGATAAAAATCCTGTCTAAACCCAGAAGTGACTTGGTTTGAGCAGCGTCATGTCTGAACCAAATTACCCGTGACACTGCAATCTCCTCTTACTGCCCAAGACATATTGATTCTCTTAACTACCCAGTTGGATATAATCCTGTAGTAGTGGCTAATCGGTGGCTTAACCCATTCTACCCTAATTAAGTTATTTCTCTCCGAGCCTAATTTTACGAATTTTCAGCGATTTCGTTGCCCTCAACAGTACAATGACCCAGGACCCAGCACAATCTAACCCTATATTTGTCCGCCAGCACATCTATAGGCTTTTTGCATTCACCTACCAGCCTTCATTTGACATTAGTTCTTTAAGTGCCGCTTGGCTGTTAACATACAGAGTTACTTCTTCCCCTTTTAAAACTTGTCCAGACACCAACACGTTGGCTGTCAAAACTACCAAGACCTCTGCCTGGAACACACTCCATTCTTCTGGTAATCTGTACGATACGTGCGTGTTCTAGTTCCCAGCATGTGGACACCAGCACATGTGTCCGCTTCCATCTTTGAGCAATCTGTGAATACCGCAACCCCGTCGTACCGTCACCAACCAGTTTACCGTTTTTGGGAAGACAACCAAGGGTTATCCTACTGAAATCAAATTCAGTGACCATAAAGTCTCTTAGCCCAGGGGTTAATGGAAGCGATCCGTTGAGTCTGACCTCAAGTAGAATTATCATGTATCCTATGTTATTCGACCTCACCAACCCTGATTTTAAAAGTCTGAGTAAACTTCTCGCCGCCATTCCGACCACAAAGGCACCAAGATTTTCTGGACAAAGTCTAAATGGGAATGAATAAGTGTATTTTTAATGACCTGTTGCGTCCGAGTAGTTGATATGATAAAAAGTTCTTGTACCAGTTCTTTGTAATTTGCAGCCCTTACTTTTCCGAGAAAATTGTGACATATATTTTCGAAAGCAACCCATGATTCCTATTCTTTGCTGATCAACTTCGATTTGAACAATTGGTCTTTAAATATTTCTCTTATTTGGGACCATCAAATATGGCTTCACAGAGCCAAAAAGGAAGAAAGACATTCCTTATCATTTTCATTTGGTAATTCTTTTCAATTTTATCAAGAAGGGAATCCCATTAAATCAATAAGATAACTTGTTATTCACAGTTTTTTTATTCATTTTTTGATTCATTAATTGATTTTTTCAAAAATGGTTTCCTGATTGATTTCATTAGGTTCCTATATGATCATGTTTAAATCATCTTTCTAATTTTCTTAATAAGGATGGATATCTTCTTTATTATATTAGCTTTCTTGTTATTTCGTTTATATAAATCAACATACATAGACATTTGGTGTAGTGGTTAAGTGCGTGCCTGCAAAACGAAGCACACCTGGTTCGATCCCTGGCAGAAGCCGAAACAATTTTCACCGTTGTTTTTCGGGTTTTCCTACATTTGTGTGGCTTTAACCCCCTCTAGACAATTCATCAGAAGAAGCTCCTTTGCCCATCCGCCTCCTGGAAAAAGAGAGGATAATATAACGGCAAAATAAAATAAATGTCAGGCATCCGCCACCACAAAAATAAAAGCTAAAATGAAATCAACGTTTGCTTAGCATAAAATTCCAAAGGTGATGCCAAAAAAAGCAATATACCACCACCAATTGTTTTCATTTTTTTATTTTGAAAATTTTTTGTTAATTTATTTTGTTTTTATATAAAAAAAAACACAACATAGCCTAATAAAATCAAGAAGAAAACCATAAAAAAACAAGAAGAACACCTAATAAAACCCCAAAATTTTCTTCTTGATTTTTTCAAAAAGGTAAAATAATAAGACTTTCTTCTTGGAAAAAACCAAAGAAATATCTTATAAATTTTGTTCTATTTTAAAACTTTTCTTTTATTAGGTATTAAGACATTGTTTTTTCTGTGTGCCTTCAATTTAGAAGTATGATTTTCAGGTGGATCAAGTATTCTCTTTTTCGTCTATTTAAAATTCAAAATAATGAAGGTAATGAAGGTTTTTTATTAAGGGCGTCATCTGCAAGGCAATTATAAAATCACCACAAATATAACAAAAGTGGTTTGGGGAATTCTTACACAGATGTGGCATTCTCTTTAACCTAAAATAAATGGTATTGTAAATACAGTAAATAAATCAATAAAAATAAGAAAGTAAATCTCACTTATCAGAAAATAAATCAAAACTATAAAAGGACTATTTTGTTTTTATAACAAAAACAGTTGCGCATGTCAGTTACATGCTCTTTACGCGATGCAAAAATATGTATATGGTATTGTTTTGCAACTGACCACAAAATGTAGGAATGTTACGCATAACTGTGTCAAGCAATGTAAATAATCTCAATATTTGTGCATGGATATTCATTATTTGTAGCTTATTTAATTCCCAATATACCTAGCTTTCCGACCAAGGTATACTAGGTAGTGGCATCCCTACAACAAATACAACAATACAAGAAACACATGGCATTTTGTTGTTGCTTTGTAGTTCGAAATGTCAAAAAACATATAAGAAACTTGAGAAGGCGTGTATGTGTTTTATTGCTTTCTCACTTCTACACTATAAAATTTCTGAACAGATACTACTTTTGACATGTCGAACTACTCAATCAGCTGGGCGGACGACACTACCTAGTAAGATAAATATACCTTGTTTCCGACTAATGATAAAAAAGTAAAATATTTACCGTTTAAAATTTTTTCGAATATCTGAAAACAAAACAAAAATTGAATTTTTCATTAAAAATATTTTTTTCGCCACCAATTTCTGAATAACTTCGAAACAGTTGAAAATTTAGTGCAGGCCAGCGCTGAAATTGCTTCACTTAGTTGATTTTTAAGGTTCGTGTTATTTTTATAAAATACATGTACGTATTTAAAAAGCATCATTTTTTTTTTTTGGAAACACATCAATTTTAATTGACACTTTAATTAATCAATAATAAATTGTATTTGTCAAATATCTTTCGAGTGCTCTGCTGCAGATTTTAATTGATTTGTAATGACATTTTGCTAATTCCACGCCGAATATTATCTCTAGGTATTCAATTAATTCCAGTAGTCCAAAAGAGTTAAGTCAAGTGATTTTTACAGTCAAATTACAGCACAATTTATAGATTTTAAATAACGGAACAAAAATTCGCTTGCATTGCGCATGTACCTTCGCATGGTCGCGCTTATAATGCAATCAGACCAACGCGAATTGTACCTTCGGCATCGCTTGTGCTTAAAAGACCATAACGGAATTCAATAAACTATTTATAATAATAAACTTTTTATCAAGCATTTTTCCTTGGTTTCAGCTGGCTTTTTTATTAGATGAGAAACTGGCTCTAAATAAAATTTTGCAGTTGTAGGTTAACAACAGCTGGTAATTGACAGGTGTAATGTTAATTTTTATTTCACTGTGAGGACTTGAACTGTTCTCATATCTTAATATCCGTTTAAGATAAGTTCACAAACAGATGTGTTTGCAAAGAAAAAGGATACTACCAGATAACAATGCTCACCAAGCAGTCACATGAGCGAAGTATAAAGGATTCCGTGTACTTTTAGGTTGCTGACACATTTATTCAGTTGCACCTAAGTTTGAACGACAGCTAATCATCCTCCAGCCAAACTATAAGCTTTCTTGGATGAAACTACAAGTTATTGACTTTACCAATGGCTTCCCCTGCGAAAGGTGGTCACCTTAAGTCTTCTGACATGGTTAAGGGGCTTAAGCAACAGACTGATGCGAACTAAGAACCGCCCACCCTATAGCTCACTGCGTCTGTACTCCTTCAATTGTCTTGACGTCAGCTCCTAAGCTACAAGTGGCGATCATTGATCGCAGCCTACTGGCTACTTTTAGAAGAAAAGATATATGGCAGACTGATCTAAGAACTCCCTCGTAACGTGGACGACTCCTTCACTGCGTTCAGGGCGTCAAAATCATCGGATGTGGAATAGTGGCTTCTTAAGGACTGCATTCGTGAAGTTACCGAACTATGGCAACTCGCTAAGCCAAAAATCGTTCCCTTGGAACGAATCCTTTTCAGACGAATCGTTTTTCGCTTTTCAGACGAAAGTTAGGGTATGGATTCCGCATGGGAACTTTATTAAAATCAATTCGGAAACCCTGAAACTACTAATGGAAACTCACTTCTAATGTTGAAGAAGTGTCCCCTCTATCGGCGACTATTTCTGGGGAATTCCATTGTAGACGAACCTAAGGTAGCGTTTTCTTTAAAGCTCTACAAACCTGTAGAGCCGGACGGCATTTTCCCGGCGTTACTACAGCATTTGATAATAACGGCTACCATTCTATGGTTGATTTCAATTTTTAAGGGCAGCCTAATCTATAAGCACGGGTAGTCGGCAATATAGAGGATACTCTGGAGTAAAATTAGTATGTTTTAGCGGTCTTTCTGTATATACTAGACGCCCTACAGGATATGGGGGTGGATCAGGTAATCACGAAATGGACGGAGAATATGCTGTAGAAGCATAACTTCTAGTCTTGGCCTAACCACGATGAGGAAGGTTGTGATAAGAGATACAAGGCAGGGGGAGTCACACCTTCCTATGGAATATTGCCGTAAATAAAATCCTCTTCAAGCTATACATCAGAGGCATAAAAGTGGTCGCATATGCAGAACACGTTGCAATCCTTATCAGAGGTAAATGTCAAACCACTAATGGAATCTAAACTGTGTCTTGGCTAGCTACCAAAGATGGAGAGCATTGGAATGGTCAAAGGAATCTAAATATCTTGAAGTTACCCTGGACTCAAAGCTCTCGTGGAAACGTAATGCTGAGAACAGGATGAAAAAGCCCTGTGTGCGTTTTATGCGTGCAAAAGGATCTTTGGAGAGAGATGGGGCCCATTCTCACCTATGAAGCACTTGTCTAGTGAAAAGTGTTGGACACCAAAGTACCCCTCTCCCTTCTACATAAGGTTCAAAGGTAAGCGAGTCTCGCAATCGCTGGTGTAATGAGGTCAACTTCTCAGGCTAGTTTGGAGACAATGCTGGATCTGACCGCCCTAGATGTCTACATCAAATATGTATCTGACGGGTCGGCCCTACGGCTCAGGGAGTCGGGCTTGTTAAGGCATAGTCGTGCTGTAAATAGCACCATTCACTTCATATAAGTGGTAATATTTTAGGTAAGATCTGCTGTAAATAATTAGGTAAGATCTGCTTTTGTTGTAAACATACGGAGCAAGAATGAGTGGAAGGAGAACTGGATCGGGAATTTTCTCCGAGGATCTTGACCTTTCAGTTTCACTCAGGCTTCCCGATACCTGTACCGTGTTTCAGGCAGAAATATATGCTATATTGTTAGCGGCAAGGAGAATTAGGGAATATGCAATGAAGGCAACGGCTGTTGATCGTTTTGTTGACAGTCCAGCTGCCATAAAGTCTTTGATTCGGAAGTAGTCAAGTCGAGATATGTGTTGTCGTGTATTCAATCAGTGGTCCTACTTGAACAACATCGCATAAGAATAGTGTGGGCTCCAGGACATGAAGGTATTTGAGGAAAAGAGATGGCCGATCAAGGTACCAGGAACGGCTCGAGCCAGGACGTGGTAAATGCCCAGAGGTATATTAATACCCCTCAGCCGAAACCTAACCTACCAATGGATTATGGCTTTAGTTCTTGCACTCAAATTCCTCCGACTTATTTCATATAATTGCTGTTAATGAATAATAAAATTTTCCTTATAGCAGGTGGGAACGAAGAGGAAGCACTTCCATTGGTACTCCACGTATTTTGCTAAGCCAAATAACTTTGTTATTTCGGAATCTGCTAGATATTTATAATGAAAGAAAATAATAATAACAATTTTCCGAGTTATAGTTGTTTTATGGTTATCGAGCGAAGCAGCACTCGGTTTGGTAGACTACGTATCAAAAGATAAGACATCGCACTGTGTTAGCTATGGAAACAAAACACTTGAAAGAGAAAATCAGTAGAGATATTCTATATTTTATAGTTTATACGCTTGAAAAGAGTGAACCCGTTAAGAAAATGCAGTTTATTTCCATTTTACCCAACTGTGTTTATGAAGTATGTATGGCTGCGTTTATAGGTGGCTCCAAGGGGTGTGATAGTTAGTACGTAAATGAAAATTGTTATGATTAACATGAATTTCGTAGTTAATATGGCTGATTGTATTTGGCCTTGAAGTGTATGTATGCGTAAGTATTTCAGATGAAAAAATTAACAACAAAAAAGCATGGCTATATAGAATACATTGTGTGTGAATTCTGGGTAGTGGCAGTTGGCAAGCTGATATATTTTGATTGTGTTTTGTTGTTGTTTTATGAACAAGTATCATAGTATCCATACTACATATGTATATTGTATTTTTCCTTTATTCCCTGATATACTCGTATGTATTTTCTGCAGATACTCGCTTATTACTTTTTCTGTTGTAATGTTTTGCTTCGCTTTCCAA
Source organism: Phasia obesa (assembly GCA_949628195.1). Taxonomy (NCBI): domain Eukaryota; kingdom Metazoa; phylum Arthropoda; class Insecta; order Diptera; family Tachinidae; genus Phasia; species Phasia obesa. Next base: position 53,879,523 of record OX451218.1, on the reverse strand, counting down.
TGTTTTGTTCCCTGTCGATGCTATAAAAATGCAAAAGTTCTGTTTAATGAGTTGGTTTTGTGGTGTAAATGTTGTTGTTTCTTTTTTGTTAGTTTGCTACATCAACTTTTAATAGAATGGTGTATATACATATAATGATGAGTTTTTTTGTGTTTCACTGCCACGGCTCCGTTAAGGTATAGAGTAAAAAACTATTATTTTATAATAAAAAAACAGCTAACGTTCATTGAAAGGTGTAGAAGCAGATTTAAAAATCATTAAAAAACAAAACAGGTAGAAAAGCAAATTTGATTTTTCGTATGTTAGAAATAAAACAAAAAAAAAGAAATAAAAACTTAAAAATTGTTTTCGGTGCAAATTTTAACAATTCTGTTTCTGTGACTGTTCAACATTTCGACTATACTGGTGATATGTTTTATATAAAAATAATTTCAAATTACAGTGGTCAAAAGTAATAAAACATTATACCCACACTTAAATTTTTGTAAGAGTATTTTTTTATTGTTTTTAAAAAACATCTTTAGGCACGTTGAGCACTTTTTGGTAGATGAAAAAGCATTGAAAAATCGTCACCTAACGCTGGATTATATGTATACTTAGGTGTATAATTGATATAAACACATGATAGGCATGCCAGGGTTGATAAGTTGGTACAATTGTACTTTTTTTTACATTTCCAACCTGAAAAGTACAATGGTACACCAATGGCATATTTCGTACAATTTAAAAGCTTCCCTAGCTTTATATTTTAGGTGGTTTGGAATGTCAAGTTTAAAAAACCTTGTCTCGTTTCTAATTACACAAATCCTTGAACTTTCAAATAAATAACTGAAATATTTAAATAGAGATCGTGATTCCATGTAGAAATAAGTCCTCTGGCACTTCATTTTAGTTGTCTGTTGAGAAAATAGAAAATTCTCCTTCAAACGTATTGGAATCCACAGTTAATAAAGTGAAAGAAAGGAAAATAATGACGACGAAGTTATCAAAAATCGTGCATATATGTAGGTGCAAAACCTTAAAATATATTTATACTTAAAATATATATTTTAACCCACATTTTCTAGAAACAGTTACAATTAAATTTATTGTGATTAGACGTAGAAGATATTTTTAATTATTCAACCCTTGTATCGACATTTTAGCAGGATACCAGGAAGCGATATCCCGAAAAAAGTTGGGAAATAAAAGATGTGTTCAAGATTAACGTGGGCTCCTGCCACGATGGCTTTATCCCACGGTGCTCTTAACACCGAGTGAAATAAAGACGTAGACTAGCGCCCCCATTGTGTAGTATAACAACACTTTACGATTGCCACCAATCGCAATTTGTGTGTATACAGTCACAATGAGTAGCAATTTATACAATATGGCAAGCCTTTCCAAGGCAAGCCTAGATCCATATTATAACCTCTTGCTTAGGGGTTTGGAGACTATCCAAACTCCGTCTGTTGAGAGTGCAACAGCACACTTGATCGACCGTGCACCACATCTGCAATAATCGATCTTAAACCACAACCATCACGTGACCAATAACCGGTCACAGAGAGGATAGGCTCTCTGTGGGGTCACCGATTCCCGTGGTACCAGTCCTTTGGGCACTGGTGAGGCCTCGAAGAGGACCCGCGTTAAAACAACAGACCTTTTATTCCAGATTTAGGCTCTAGGAACCCTAGCGTCTGGTGCTCCTATTTTCCACGAGTGAACCGCGTCAAAGCATTTGCCATTACTGCAGTGACAATTGGAACCCCCGGGGGTATCTCAGAAGACAACAGAAAGATAGTGCTATATCAGTTTAGTAGATATCGTTACAGTTTTCGTATCTATGCACACAAATGAGTGTGATTGTCGAATGATTCGCCATCCCATAAAAGGATAAATACATATATTCATAAATACATACATATTTTTTTCGTTTATTATGAACCCTAAAGAGCACGGAATTAAAATTTTAAAAGTGATTATTACTATAGCTCCTAGTAACAAAAATTAATACAAGACTAATCTTATCAATTATAGGTTGACCCCAGAGATTTAGTTATTTGACATATATGGCCCTATCTTTTGAACCGTTACAGACAAACGCTTATAAATAGGACAGAATGTCCATTACTATGTTCGTTATAATAACAAGTAAAATATTTAAAATTAGTAATTAAAGGGTGTTTCAATAATTGATGTATATGGCCAAATTTTTCAACCGTTATAGACAGACGGTTGAAATTTACAAAGAAGCTGAATTGATTAGTTTGTTAAGACAAAGAGTATAAAATTTTAATTTGGAAAATAAGGAGTGTCCCAACAGTTGATGTATATGGCCAAACTTATAAACAGTTTTAGGCAAAGATATGAATTTAAAAAAAACCTATATTGCTAAGTCCACTATAACAACAATTATAAAGTTTGAACTTGGAAATTAAAGGGTGTCCCCATAAATGATGTAATTTGACAATTATGATAGTATCTTTGGAACCATTATAGACAATCAGTTAAAAGTTAGACATTATGTCTATTACTATGTTTAGTCTAATAACTAGTATATATGTACATATATTTAAAGTATAAATTAAAGGGTGTTCCAATAGTTGATTAAATTTGACCTATATGGTCCTATCTTTGGAACCATTACGCAGTGGTCGAAATACGCATTCTGGCGTCATTTAATTTAAAACAGCGTTGAAACATAATTATTTATTTGTGTTTCACTTGGAAAAGTATAAAAAAGTTAATTTTAAACACATTTTATTTATTTTAATAATTTAGATAAAAAAATTTGCAGAATTGATACATAGTTTTAAGGCAAAAATTCATGTTTCTAATCAGAATCAGAATTATAAGAACAAACAGCGTCTTCCTGTATATTTTGTTCTAAAATTAAGTTTTGGACGTCATTATCCACTATTATTTGGTTTCGGGAATATAAAGAAGGGCGCTTAGAGATCGAAGAAATAAGAGGATCAGAAAAGAAGAGAAGTGAATGCATCAAATCTTCCATTGTGTTTTTTCTTGAATTTGTTCGTGTATTGTTGAATTGTTCTCTAAAATTCCTTAGATCCTTATTTCTCGATTCCTGAGCTTCTTCAGACATCATCCCTATTGGTAGAGATACGTGGTCTATAATATCGGCATCATGAATTACAATTTTGTGCACGGAAGACGGCATATAAAACCATAATACATTTGAAATGCATGTGTATTAACTTTATACCCACACGACATAGTTCGTAAAATTACACTAAATTACCACTTCAGATTCCGTTATTTTCCCCGCTTTGTATAAACTATCGCGGGTAGCCACTACAAGCTCCTCACAAGGGGTTTCATTCACAAGTTTTGAAACTTTGTTTATTTCGGTTTTAGTGGAGCATTCTGCGAACTCTTTTGTAGGTCGTTCAGCATTATGACTTGTTGTTGGTTGCTCAAACAATAAAATTTCACTGTCCAACCAATCTTTATTGCGTTCTTCAAAATTCGATAGAGTCCTGTTGGAGTTCTTCCACTTTTCCACCAGTCTACTTATAAAGCTTCTCAGTTTCTTTTTTATTTCTCGGCACTGATTCTCACTAAAATTATTTTTGGGAATGATATTATCAAATACATGGGCCTCTACAGCAGAAAATTTGTTTGTGGGTACATTTTCGTTATACCAAGTTTGAAAAAGTTTGCGTTTTGAGACATTCATTGCGCCTAAAAAATGCAATAACAGGTGAACGGGCAGGAACGTGCAGACCATTTTGTACATATTAAAATAACAACAAATAAAATTAATACATAAAATAGGAATTGGACTGCATCCCATTGAATCCCGAAAGTTGCACTCCATGAAACTACAATATAGACCACTACTAATATACTACTATATACGTCACCTACCACAACCCATTTCGAAAAAACTAGAGGAACACAGTTAACAAACATTAATTTTTTAGTACATAAATACCTTTTACTTAAAAAAAATAAATATAGTTTCCAAAAAATTAATCACTTGTGTCAATATCAACAAAAATCACACACTGAGTAATTTGGCGCCAAATATTTAAATACAAAAGCTACAACAAATAATATGTTTGACAGCTCACAGCTGTGCGAATATTAATAGCAAAACATAAGTAAAAACGTCAATATGATCAATATGGTATCAGTTATCGAAAAAGTGCAAAAAAATTATCTATTTTAACATTTCAAAATTTGAATTTAATGAAGCCAGATCATGCATTTCGACCAATGTGCATTATAGACATATGCTTGTAATTTACAATAATTTGCAATAAGTATAAAGTTGGAAAGTAAGGGGTGTCCGTATAGTTAATGATATTTTGAACCCTCTGATATGATCAGTAACAGGTAAAAAAGTAATATACTAATACGAGTAGTATAAAATTGTAAAACGACAATATTTTAGCGGAAAATACACATAAAATAGAAATTTAAAATGACAGCATGTAACGATTTAGATCAATAAATGTCAGAAGTTAATGGCAGTTAAAGCCCCTATGTTATAACCTTGCCAGATCTATATTATTCACTCAATCCATGATATTTTGAAAAATTAAATTAAACGGGGGATTAAATTGAAATGAAATAATATTTTATTAATTCGCAGAAATTACTTTAAAAACACAACTATAAAAATTTATGGAAATATAAGATAATTATAACGAAAAAAGTATCACCATTTTTAAGGTACAAACTATAAAAATAGTGTAACTACGGAACTGTTAGACCAAATTCCATTTTTCTTTTTTTAGTTGTATAGAACATATCCCTCTTCAAAATCGCGTCACTAGTTTTTATTACTTCCATATAAATTTGAAGAGTAATTAACCGTTTTTTACAGAATTTGTTAAAATATTACAAAAATACTCAATATGTTGAATCGAAATGGACAAAAATATTGCCGAAACTTAAACTTTTTGCATATAGAAATGAAGTTTGGGAAACTGTCCTTAGAAATATTCGGTCCAAAAATTAAAACGTATTTATTGACAAAGGTATGCGTCATGTTTGAAAAAATTTCGATAAACCCGATTTTTAACAAAGACTTGATTTACGCGACCTCTTCCTAAAAATCTAAAAAAAAAACTAAAAAATACTGGACCTTATAAGCTTTTAAATTATGCTTGAGCTTCTAACAAAATAATTTTTGTGACACTCTAGTGTACATAGTTCACAAAGTAAAAGCAAATGTTTTTATAGAGACCGTTATATTCTCTTTTTATGTTTGCCTTATTACAATATTTTTACCTGATATAAGGCTTAGTTTGATCGTGGTTACATTCGACTAAGAAGGAGGAATATTGCTTCTTTTGGCCGAACATCAAAAAGGTGACCAAAATAATAATAACAACAACCGTATCATCATACAGTTTTTGTCAAGCTAAACTAAAGTATATACTTATATATATTTAAATTTTTTCTTCTTTTTACTTTTAGTCCTAAGATTTGAGCACTTATTGTTAGTTCATGTAATTTGAAGATACAATAAATAATATATGAAAAAAAAATTATGACACTCGTTTTTATACTTTTTATTGCGAACATAGTAGTACAATCTTTGTTTAAATTGCAAGTGTATAAATATACCTCTAACAATATCAACTTGTAACTTGTTGTAATAGGGGCCATAATAATACACATTCTGTGAAAATTTTAATATCTGTCGATAATAGTTCAAAAAATAATGCAATTTACATAAAATTACATAAACTATTGGGACACCCTTTAATTTCCAATCTTACGTTCTGTGTAAGTATCTGTCTATAACGGTTTTTTTAGATAGGGCTTAATAAGTCAAATTAAGTCACCTATGGTGAGAACCTTTGTTTAAATTTACGGTTCAAAGGGCACTTAAAAATCCTGTATGTTGTTTGGGGACACCCATTAAATTTTTTAAAATTGAACCGTTCAATTAAAAATACAATTTCAAAATCGGTTCAGAAATGATATCCTTCAGCTTTTTTTGAAGTCGGTTCAAAATATGTATTAATCATATTATGTAAAAAAAATTAATTTAATTCTTTTGTTTCATCGATGAAATTGTATCAAAACAATTGTCGAAAAGGGACACATTAAGGAAGTGGTCTGCTTCGATATTCCTCCAACATTAAAATATCAAATCATTTTCACTACGGTTCTATACGAAACTTTCTAGATGGAATGAAAAATGAAAAAATATATGTATGTATGTAGATAAAATGATATAAATTTAATTGAAATTTTATATGCATACTCGTACGTATGTACACAAGTATATGTGAAATGGTTTTAATGTCAAATAAAAATGTTATTTGACCCATTTTCATTTCAATAAAAAGTCCGTTAATTGTTTGACAAAAACCGAATTACATAAAAGGTTAATTGTTTAACGGCAATTCAATATACATACTTAACTGGTAAAAATTAAATAAAAATATAGAGTTAATAATAATGAGCACGGAATATCTGATGCAAAGTCAAAAGTCACATTATTTAAGGAATCTGAGACAGAAATATTTTACAGGTAAAGCACATAAATGCCTACCCGTCTTATTACTTGGACGTTCTTATACTTAATAAAGTTTTAGGACCAAGAAAATTGTATTTTAAGAGATTGCTTTATAATTAATTAAATAGTTAAATAATTACACGTTGGATTCCTATGATTTCAAAATAAAACACACCAATGTTAATTTTAATTTAATAGAACTTTTTGTTAACAATGCAAGCTGTTTAACAAGTAGCTCATAACGTAGCTTTTAAAATTAGGACTGCCATAAAGCTAGCAAGCGTGAATTGTTTTTATTGGCGAAAACTCCAAGAATATTCTAGATTTTTATTTTATACTTATGTTCATGAATGATAGAAACGAGATCACGCCATCCGAATTAATTCCCGTTAGATAACGTAGTTTGTACATTGTAAGGGTTACCAAGTCTATATTCAACTATTTGCTTCAAATAATTTCGTATAAAAACTTGTATATAAGTACTGCATGCAAAATGACCCTACTTCTCATAATGAAAAAATGCCCAAATGTTTTAATGAGAGATCACCCACTTTAGAACGATTTTATATCATGAAGAAATGTTTGAATAATATTGTAAAAGTAGTGGTTTGTCTTAAAAACGATATATTTTTAATAACAAAGGATCACTAATAATAAGTAGTTATAAAGTTTACTTTAAACCGCAGAAGTGTTAACATTACAAACTAATCACGATTTAAACTGGAAAAATAAGCAATTTAGTTTCTGTTTTTAATTTTCCCAAAAAATTCTAAATTTACATAAAATATATTGACATCACATTTAAAGTTGTACCAGTGGATGTCGAGCGATATTTCTTATTTTATAAAATTTCTTTGCTTGCGGCGCCTAATTCTAAAACTTAACAATAAACAATAATTATATATTTTATTGTAGAATTTGTTTTGAGAATAATCATTTTGTAGTGCTTTGTAAAAAAGCTTTTGGGTTTAGATCCTATTGAGTAATTTTGGGATCTCATTTTTATTATAATTATTTTCGTTATTGTTATTTCTATTAATATTTATTTTTCTGTTATTAATTTCATTATTAATTACTTTTTATTACATACAATGAAATTTATAATCAAGCTTAAGTTCGTTTTTATTCTCTCTAAGAAAGAATTAATTAAAGTACAAATTAGGTGATAATATTAAAGAAAAATTGACGATTGATAATTGAATACAAGTTTTCTCGTATTCCTTTATCTGGGTTTGGTTGGTTAAATAGATGATGCTTACAACTAAAACACTACCCTAAGTAGATTATATACAAGTAGTGCTGATGACGGACGTGGGTGTCTAGAAAATGTGCATTCCACTCGTGCTGGTCTCTAAAAATCAGAGATTGTAATGATTATGAGTTTTATTTTAAAAATTGGGTTTTAATGATTATTTCTTGATTTTTATTTTCTACTCAAAGAATAATTATTATTCTCTGAGCTTTATTTAATGCTTAGAACATAACGATTATATATTAAGTTTTATTTTCTGCTCAGAGAATAAAAATTATTGTCTGAGTTTTATTCTTTGCTCGCCATTTAATGATTGATGTTTAAGTTTTATTTTCCGATTGAAGAATAAAAATTACTTTCTGAGTTTTATATTTCACTTAGAAAATAAGGATTATTTTCCAAGTTTTATATTTCGCTTAGAAAATAAAAATTATTTCTTGAGTTTTGTTTTTTACTTAAAAATAAAAATTATTTCTTTCTTTTGTTAATTTGGACATATGTAAGTATATAAATAGTACTTTTTGGAACTTTTTTACTGAAACACATATCTCACTGAAACCCTATCTCAAATAACGATACTAATATTATTTCTATGTGTTTCAGGTAAAAAGTTCCAAAAAAGTACCAAAGTACACGTTTTATCCCCCAAATATTGAAATGAAGAAAAAGTACCAAACACTAGTTTGATACTTTTACTATATCAAAAGAATGCCAACTTAACTAATTTCTATGTTTTTTAGTTAGTACATATAGCATATCCCTAACATAATGATTTTTTTCTTTTAAAATGTGATGGATAATCATTATTTGCGATCCCTGCTAAAAATTTAATTTTCCCAATTTTTCTTTAATATTATCACCTAATTTGTAATTTAATTAATTCTTTCTTAGAGAGAATAAAAACGAACTTAAGCTTGATTATAAATTTCATTGTATGTAATACAAAAAACAGTTCGACTAATAATAATTAAAATTTTCAAATTAATTATTTTTTTCAATTTTTATACTGTTAAATTTAGCTTTTTATTTAAATTTATTACAATATTTTTTAATTGTTAATAATATGTAAGCAGAATATTGTAACCGATTATGACCAAGAAGCTAGGTTATTGAAAATAAATCAAAATAAAAAAAAAAATATTTCAGCTCATAATAGCAAACTTTTTGTACCTTTATTATTTTTTTCGCATACATTTCCAATTTTAACGCATACAATAACTTATTTGCGTACATTAGCAACAATATATTTAACTTGATAGCAAAAAGCTTCCTAACAGACTGTGATCACAGATTACATTCAAGTTTTTCTTAAAGCTTGTTCGATGAATTAAACCAATATCAATCTAATGACATTTTTATATTTTTTTATTTAACAAGAAAACTATAAATAAAGTTAGGCAATAATTCAGTTATATTTGGGTATTTTTTCACAATATTTGGGCCAAATTTCCATTATTCTCTGTTTTGGGCACTTTTAGATTTTTTTTTGGGTAATTATTCATTCGGCAATTTTTCATTTTTGATTTTGGGTGATTTTTCATATGGTCTTTTTGCATGCAGTATAATAAATACTTAGGAATTTTTAACCCTGCAATCAAAACAATAATTATTAACCAATCAGAATTATTAGTCAATAAGAACACAGTTCTCCTAATGTGAATTTCCTCAAAATTCCCAGAAAATTTTAATTTTATATTGAATATTGTTAGCGCCACAGTAATATATATTCTAATTTTAACGGTTTTGGCGCGTCTAAACGAAACCACACATAAGTTAACGTTGCTCATTTAGTATGGTGAGTTTGCGTTTTCTGGCAACCGTAAAAAATATTATAGCCTACCATTAATCCCGAAACTAAGTGAAAACAGAAGAATAAGAGAACTTATAAGAGACAAAGAAGTTATAATTGCATACAGGCCAAGCAAGACAGTGCACCATTTATTTACACAAACAAAAACGAAGATAGAATGCAGAGAACAAAGTGACGTTGTCTACCAAATTAAATGTGATAGCAACCGAACGAGCAGTGCGGGAAAATTTATATTGGTACAACAAAGAGAAACTTAGGCGTGAGAATAGACGAACATAAAACAGACATAAAAAAAGGAAAACAATCAACAGCACTTGCACAACACTGTATAGAAAATAAACATACACCAAACTTGGATGATATTAAGATTCTAGATAAAGAGAGAAAGGAAAATAAGAGATTTACGTTAGAAAGCTTAAGAATTCAAAAAAAATCGGAAAGTGCAATAAATACAAAAGAGGACAAAGATAATACTAATGCAAATTACACCATAGCATTAGTCTAGTTATAAAAGCAACTGTGATCTGAGAGGAGAGAGGAGTTTATTTACTGTGATATTTTATTTTTTAAGTTTATTTTACATTTATTTTGATTATTTTAAGTTTTGTGTAGTGTTGTCCAACCTTTACAAAACTGTGATAAAAATTAAAATAATGTTAATTTGACAAAGAAAAGAATATATGTAAGTAAACTTAGTTACCATTTAGATTATAGCTGTGATTAATTAAGTTTTTCTTTTGTATTTTAAAATATTGCCAGATTTAATAAAATTTGCCTGAAAATGTTGGAAAGAACTACCAACGAAACGACGGAAAATTAATGTTAAATAAATAGTCTTTTTATTTTAACTCAATACTTGACCTTAAAAGCGTAACTATAGAAAACTAAAGAAAATAACTATATAAAAAGGAATATAAGGTCGTTCACAAATTAACAAAAAAAAAAAATAGTATGTAATTGTTTTTGTTCTTAGATTGTTTTCGGTTTTTATATATGTATGCACATACTTCAAATTGAACAAAAAGCATAAAGGCGGGGGCACATAGAATCCGTCATACGTTATACGTCGACTTTTTCAACGCCCAAGAAAGTTGAAATACAGCTTTTCTAATGAGTGTTGTCACATTCAGTACGTCTTCATCAACGCAAAGTACAAAAGTTGGGCAACTTTTAACTTTTGGCGTACGTTGAAAGCTATAATTGTTTTCTCATTGTTTCTCTCTCTCTCAAAATTAATTTTTGTGTTGAGTGGAAGCAAAAATAAAACAAAATAATGGGTGATTTTTTTGAGGTTAGGATTTTCATGCATTAGTATTTGACAGATCACGTGAGATTTCAGACATGGTGCCAAAGAGAAAGATGCTCAGTATGCTTTGACATTTCATCATGAATAGACTTACTAACGAGCAACGCTTGCAAATCATTGAATTTTATTACCAAAATCAGTGTTCGGTTCGAAATGTTCAAATGTGACAAATTTTGTTCAGCGATGAGGCTCATTTCTGGTTGAATGGCTACGTAAATAAGCAAAATTGCCGCATTTGGAGTGAAGAGCAACCAGAAGCCGTTCAAGAACTGCCCATGCATCCCGAAAAATGCACTGTTTGGTGTGGTTTGTACGCTGGTGGAATCATTGGACCGTATTTTTTCAAAGATGCTGTTGGACGCAACGTTACGGTGAATGGCGATCGCTATCGTTCGATGCTAACAAACTTTTTGTTGCCAAAAATGGAACAACTGAACTTGGTTGACATGTGGTTTCAACAAGATGGCGCTACATGCCACACAGCTCGCGATTCTATGGCCATTTTGAGGGAAAACTTCGGAGAACAATTCATCTCAAGAAATGGACCGGTAAGTTGGCCACCAAGATCATGCGATTTGACGCCTTTAGACTATTTTTTGTGAGGCTACGTCAAGTCTAAAGTCTACAGAAATAAGCCAGCAACTATTCCAGCTTTGGAAGACAACATTTCCGAAGAAATTCGGGCTATTCCGGCCGAAATGCTCGAAAAAGTTGCCCAAAATTGGACTTTCCGAATGGACCACCTAAGACGCAGCCGCGGTCAACGTTTAAATGAAATTATCTTCAAAAAGTAAATGTCATGGACCAATCTAACGTTTCAAATAAAGAACCGATGAGATTTTGTAAATTTTATGCGTTTTTTTTTTAAAAAAAGTTCTCAAGCTCTTAAAAAATCACTCGTTACAACAAAATAATTTAATTTATTAGAGTAAAATGGAGAAAAAAGCTTTTCTCGTGTTTTCTTTTCTGATTTAATATCCGTCAACAAAGTACTCCTTGTGTCAACCTCTTCCGTTGCTACTTTGATTTCAATTGAGAGCTTTAAAGTATTACGTATACTATGTGCCCCGGCCTTAAAGTAGTTAAAGCTTAAAGTATGAAGTAAGAACTAAGAAAGAAATGTGACAAGAGCCAACAACATACATAAGAGCCAATAAATTAAATTGTTAAATTAAAAACTTAAATATAACAAATAGAATTGCTTTCTTAAATTAAACAAATAATAAACAAAACTTTGTAAATAAATATAAATTAAATAAAACAATAAAAGGTTATTTAATGAGCCAAAAAAGAAGTATTTTTGAAATAAGAGACACGTGTGGCAGCAAATTTGGAGGAAAATCTAAAGGAGCCACATTTATGTTTGAGGGATTAGGAGACACTGCACCAGGGAACAGTTTGAACTAGCACGCCTGGTAAACAAATATTTTTATTTTATCAGTTGAAATATTTCATAACATAAATATTTCTGAATATAATAGAAAACAAATCAAATAATAGCAAAGCCTTAGCTGGTATTAGCATTTGTTCTCACCAGCTGACGATAAATGATTAAATACATATTTCTCTTTTTCATCTTGTTTGCATCATTCTTATTTGTAAAATTGCTCAAGAAACTCTTATACAGAATCGGGTAATAAAATTTGGAAGTTACCCAACAATTTAGCCGCCTGCTGGCAGACACTGGCTTGTACAGTGTCGGAATTTCAGACTTATAACTTCGCGTGGTGGCGGCCGGTAACAGGCTCCTAGTTAGGATATGTCTCTGCTAGAAGTCTGGCAATATAAGTCGAGCAGAGAATAGAGATCACTCTATTAGGCCAGTTTCACAGGGAATTTAAATGCTGGGGTACTGCAGATGGGTTACTATCTCAAGAAACTCCGATGTTAATTGACAAAGGGAAGAATCCACAAGAAATGGACAGGAAAGCCTCGTAAGGGATGAACAGGTCAATCCCCAATGGTTTTACTAAGGCATTAAACCGTGATATTCCGATAGGAAAGGACAATGAAGCCTCGATAGAGGTTAAGAGGTCAATCCCTTAAGGAACTCCTGTTATTACTGGCCAAAGGGGGATATCGGAAGAGAAAGACAAGAAATCTTCGCAAGGGTGGACGGGTCAGTCTGTGCAGATACTCCTACGGCTATTGAGGTTAAAGTGGATGAATTGGAGGCATGATCTTGTGGGCTTAGGTAAGTTCTTTTCAGAAGCAGGCACTTTAATCGTCCGTTCAACGTCAAGTCGGAGTCTCTGCAGCCCATGAATAAAGGTGAGAGACAGAGGCTGAATAGGAGACGGTGAAGAGAAAAACTAAGCATATTTTCTCTTAATCCATCACAGCAAAGCAGCTTCAGCGATGTTGATGCGTTGTTTTCAAGGAAGAGCTGGATATAGCGTTGTTATAGGAACTTTCGATATTATTGCTTATTGCGTCAGCATATATTCTCTACACTGTACAACAAATTTAACTAAATTCTGTAAAATAGGGTGTAGAATTGACGAAAAGTAGGTTATTATACAGCTAACAAACTTTTTAGTAAAATCTACAGACGATTATCGTAAAAAAACTATTTTTTTTAAATTCTTTATATTCAAAAAATTTCTTCAATATTACTATTTCTTTTCGTTATTTAACGGGGTGCAAATATGATAAAAAATTAGTTAAATTAAATAAAACTTTAAGTTAATTTTGAATTAAATTTTATTCTTTATAATATCTTTTCAGTACTAGATAAAATATGCAACATAAATAAAGCAAAATTGCATATCATTATTGCCTTTTTACATTTTTTCGTCTTTTAAGAAGAATAAAGCTTATTCCTTTTAGTTTCTGTTGCGGTTATTTAAAATGATTTAAAATGATTAAAATAAAAAACATAAAAACACAAATAATTTTCCTGAAGTTAAATTTAACGAAATTTCTTCTATTTTACAGCTCTTTTTTATGTATATATGATCCGTTTTTTTGAAAGTGGTGTAAGTGTATTTTATTTAATATGGGAATATTCAAGGTTTTGCATTTGAATAATTTGACAAATATATCCAATAGTGTAATGTTTTTTTTTTTAATATTAAATTGATTTAGATTTATAATGTAATAATTTTTTTAAGTGTGATTAACAAAAATTTATACTTTTAATAACTTCAAAAGGGCTTACACCACTTTAAAAGTCAGCAAAAGTAAAAATCTTACGTTTATAAAATATTAACTACGGAATCTTAGTTGAAACAAACCGATTTCTTTTTATAAAATTTTTATTAAATACGTTAACAATAAAAATAAATAAAAAATAACAAAATAAAAAGACTTTGGATCAAAATTTACCATTCAACCACCATTACCCTTACTATTAATATATTTTAGCTTGTTTTTATTATGATCAAGTTTTTGAAAATAGTCATGATGTGATGGTGGGATATATGATATTAAATCAATCATCTGTCAATTTTTGGAATGTGATGGGTCTGGAATGGAATGATGATATAAACGAGATAGTAATATATTTCTAAAATTTTGTGGTCTTATATCTTGTGGGCAATAAATTTAGTGATAAAAAATTCCCATTCTCACTAAATGAAGTTTTAAAGAACATTGTATATAGTCTGCTTTTCATAACCCTTATCCAACATATCTTCAACCAATTTACTTCTTCACATTTGATATTGTTTCGCCTTCTCAGAATTGCATCTTCTAAGGGTTTTGTATTTATTATATTGTATAATAAACGGGCAAAAAGCGAAGTTCCGGGAAAGTTTAAAAATGTTTATGTTATTTACAATGTTGCCACCTATGTATGTAAAAAGCACTAAGGAAATTATGTAGTATAATTTTGAACTAAATAGTAGTATGTCTTTGAGGAAAGTGGACTTACACCATTTTAAAAGTACATAATTATATTTGTAACTTCTTTAACTAAGAAAATTTATACTAATAAAACAATGAAAATTTAAAAAAAAAAACTGCTCATATATTCAATTATCTTCAAAATAAATAAAATAAAAAAACTTAGTAATATAAACGAAAAATTTATCATATAAACGGATAAATTAGTCGCATTAACTTTTTTAGGGATGTAAATTTAACTAATTTTATGGGTTGTTTTTCTTAGAATTTTTTACTACTGTTTTAACTGATTTTTTTGTTAATTTAACAGAATTTTATTTGAATTTTTGTGTTTTTTCAAGTTTTATTGAAGTTTTATTATTTTATTTATTTTTGTCGTTAAGGTTCTACTAATTTTTTTCGTTAATATTACCTACGAAATTTGGTTCAGTTTTTGCAGGAAGAGAGGTATGACGTTAGTCATGGGCTTTTAATTCGTATAATACGGTGTGGGCCTGCACAGCTGATAACTACAGACGACAACAATTGTTGGATTGCGCGATTTCCTATTACTAAATAGGGGGTAGAACCCATGGATTACATACATATACAGCCAACTCTCCCAATGTGGAAAAGTGGCTATAAATGTCATCACACTTACGGGTACGTTCTGAATTCAACACCCATAGGGGAGTAAAATTTGTACTTATATTAAGACACTTATATTTGTACTTATATTAAGATACTTATATTAAGACACTAACGCACTTTACAAGGATATAAATAATTTTTCATTTTTCCACTGACACTTTATTTACAATTTAATGTATTTTAAATTTTTTAACACTAAAATAAATTTAATTTTGTTGACATTTGTTAGGTGAAATTTATTTCTTCATTCTTATTTAAAAACCAAAGAAAACTTTAATTTTAACATTCAAAATTGCTTGTAAAAAATATATTTTTTGTACAAAACATTTTATACAACTGTGTGCAATTTAGGTACTCTGGGCAAAGTTTTTTAAAAACCAATACTTATTCAAATTTTTCTACTAATACATTCTTAGACTTAGCTTTTTTGACAAGAAAAAACTTAGCTTTTCGACACTTCAGTTGCCTATCTCTGTTTTGTTGATTTGTTGATTCACAAAGGGCAGAAGTGATCGATATTAGGCTGTATTCTGTTAACTGGGTGAAGGTCTGGAAGGTCGCGGACAGATTAACCAAGAGCCAGTAGTGGACGAGAAAGATTCGGAACCCTGGTGGAACGGAGAAAAAGGAGTTATGATTAAAAGGATAAGAAAAAAAAACTGAAGAGAACGATAAGTCTTCGGAAACGGAGTAAGTGGAAGGAATTCTGCTCTAATATGACGGATACATCCGAAGTATGCAGAATACAGGAGATAGTATCTAAAGACCCTGCTGCCAAGATTAAACGTATTATTCTCATTTCTACATACAAAATGAGAAAAAAAATCATGACGAGGCGAGGTCTAGGAAGCTCCTGTAGCTTACATTTAAGTGGTATCAGAGGAAAGTTCTTGACTTCTGGATTAAAAATATTATAATGTTTTTTTCGCGCTCCATTTTTTAAATGATATTTACCCCAGAAACTGAAAAAAATACGTTAAGGTTGTTTGTTTGAGAAATACAATGATGTATTTGAATGCCTAAAAATCTAAACGGATCGAGATACTCTTAAAAAATTTTGATATTATATAGATAAAAGAGCTTTTAATCAAATGGTGAAAGAAAATTTGATTTTTTTTTTATTTTAATGTACAAAACAAAAATTTCCCAAAAAATTGTTTATTTTCAAAAAGTGGCGACCCTGCCTTTATTAATTACAGGGCAGTCAAACCCTTTCGGGAGTAAGTAGCCAATAATTGAGGCTTTAAAATCCTTTTAGGTTTTTTTAAACGGTGCTTTGCAATCCGAGAAATTTAACGATATTTTAAAAATGATGTTTCAAAATAGGCTATGTTTGGATAGGGCTGAAGAGAGCACCGTTACAATTTTTTACCTAATTTTTCTTTCATTCGCATTTGCTAGTACTGAAGTAATTTTAAATTACATAAGCAAAAAAGATAAAGTGAGTGAAGATAAATATGTCGAGCTAAATATGTTTCGACGTAACGACTTACGTAATAACATATTTCTAAATACGTTTTTAGTATTTGTGACATATTTGCAAATATGTTTTCGTATTTGGGACATATTTGTAAATATCTTTTCATATTTGTGACATATTTGTAAATTTTAAATATCTTTGAAATATTCTCACATATACGTGGTGTTTCTCTGAGGGATTTTTGCAAATTGTGGACAAACTAAGATAGATTACGGGATGGGACATACACCATTTTAAAGCTAATGAATCACAGATTTGTAATCCATTTAGACATTTTAAGGAAAATGTTTTGGACATCAAAAAAATTCCTTAAAAATATTCTCACATATAAGTGGTGTTTCTCTGACGGATTTTTGCAAATTGTGGACAAACTAAGATAGATTACGGGATGGGACATACACCATTTTAAAGCTAATGAATCACAGATTTGTAATCCATTTAGACATTTTAAGGAAAATGTTTTGGA
>OX451218.1:53657306-53862049 GCA_949628195.1 Phasia obesa | reverse complement strand
AAACAGGTTTTGTTGACTTATTTTTAATAAGGACACAAAAGCTGAAGTTACTTTTTCATATCTTTAGCGTGAAATTTTCCGATACTATTTCCTTTCATATCCTCCAGTTCATAATAACAGGTACCGTATTTTTTGCTACTTTAGCTTTGACAAATTGATCAGCAAGTTTGCTATTAAAATGGTCTATAGCCTTGGATTGTGCAAAATTTCGTCTAAAGACAATTTGACCCACTTCAAAGTTCACAGGTCGCGACCTTAAATTATAGGACTTAACATTTCGGTCATATGCTCTATTTATCATTTTCTGAGCCTGTTCTCTAATTAATTATAATTTCTCGTCATTTCTTAAATTATTGTCGGGGTTCTCCAATAATTTTACATTCTTTAAAAGTGAATAAGACTTTCCATTCGTCAACATATTTTGTCCAAAAAGTAGAAAATATGGGGAAAAACCGGTGCTAGCATGCACGGAACTACGTAAGGCACAACTAATGGCAGACAACTTTTCATCCCAATCATGTTGGGATGGCTTTATGTAAGCTCGGATGGCAGCAAGCACTGACCTGTTTACTCTTTCACTGGCATTGGCTTGGGGAGAGTATATAGCCGTTAAGTTATGAAAAATTCCATATGAATTGAGAAAGTCCTTAAATAAATTAGATTTAAAATTGTACACCGTTGTCAGTCGTTATAGCCTCCGGTACTCCAAAGATATGAAAAATACGTTTTTTCAAAAATTCTATTACTACTTTAGCGGTAGACTTTCGTATTGGTTCAAGAAAATGAAATTTTGACAAATGATCTAAAACTATAATAATGCTCGTATTTCCAGATGATGATCGAGGATAAGGCCTTAATAAATCTAAGTATAATTTCTGAAATACTCTACAAGAACTGACTTGTTGTCCCATAGGCGGCCTTAAACAGTTATTAGGGGCTTTAGTCTTTTTACAGATTTCACATGAAGACACATATTCAGCAACTTGACTTGCCATTTTTGGCCAAAAATAAAAGGTTTTCAGTCGCCGTAGTGTTTTGCCTATACCGCCGTGAGAACATAAAGGATGATCATGAGCTCTTTTTATTAAATCTAGGGTTAAAGTCGAAGGAACCCATAACTTCCACGACATCTCTTCCTGCACTTGTTCTCCTGATGCATGTTCGCATCGCTTATATATTATGTTGTCTAAAAGTCTTATGTCGGGAAAATATGCGGATTTACTTTGAAACTTTTCAATTAATTGTAAATATTGTGGTGATTGAAATTCTTTGGATTCTAAATCTAATTCGACAGAATTTTCAATTTTGTCGGCATAAATACTTTCTATTTTGCTATAATTTACTTCGTCGTTGTTTTCTGAGTACATCCTTGATAGTGAGTCTGGTACTATATTTTTGCTTCCTTTCCGGTGACGTATGGTAAAATTAAACCCTTGTAATTTCAAGGCCCATCGTGCTAGTCGTCCATGTAGGTCTGTCTGATTCATGAGCCATTTTAACGAAGCATGATCCGTTATGATCTCAAATTCATGTCCTTCTATATATGCTCTATATTTCTTGACAGCCATGACTGCTGCAAGACACTCTTGCTCTGAAACGGAATAATTCTTCTGAGCAGATGTAAATTTATTGGTAATTCTTCCAGGTCGTCGTTTCTCTGAGCCAAAACTGCTCCAATCCCATATTTGCTTGCATCACACTGTATTGAAAATGGACGTGAAAAATTTGGGTTATGTAAGACTGGTGCTGAGCAAAGAGAGTTCTTTAGTTCTTTAAAAGAAACTTTAGCTTCTTCGGACCAGATGAATTTTCTATTTTTCCGTAACATATCGGTGAGAGGTGCTGTTACAGTCGCATAATTAGGAACGAACCTTCGATACCACCCAGAAATACCTAAAAATCTTCTTAATTGGCGGACTGACTTTGGTAGCGGAAAATCACGGACAGCCTTTACTTTGTCTGAATCTGTTTTAATTGTACCATGACCTATTATATGTCCTAAATATTTGACTTGTTTAAGAACAAATTTACTTTTTTCTATATTAATAGTTAAACCAGCTTTTCTAATACAAAGAGCTACCTCATGTAATAACAATATATGTTCCTCAAATGTTTCAGTGATCAAAAGCAAATCATCTAGATAAATAAATACTTTTGTTCGTAAATGTGCAGATATTACTTTGTCCATAAGCCTGGTCATCGTCTGTGGAGCATTACACAAACCAAATGACATAGTGACAAACTGGTATAAGGGACGCCCTGGTACGGTGAAGGCTGTCTTCTCCTTTGACCTTTCATCTAATGGAATTTGCCAAAAGGCGTCCTTAAGGTCAAGACTTGTAATAAATCTGGCCTTAGGGAGCCTGCTGAGAATCCCATCGATCAAAGGCAAAGGATAAGCATCTTTCACCGTGACACTGTTAACTTTTCGGGCATCTAGACATAGTCTAACCTTACCCGGCTTGCGCACTAATGCCACTGGCGACGACCACGGACTCTGCGACTCCTCTATTACTCCTAGATGAATCATGCGATCTATTTCTGCATATAACAAATTTTCTATCGCTGGCGAAACTGCAAAATGTCGCTGCTTGATAGGTTTATTATCTGCAGTATCAATTATATGTGTTATAAAAGAAGTTCGTCCTAGCTCTTCCTTGGAAAATGATGGAAATGAACTAATGGCCGTATTTAATTTTGCTTTCTGTTCACTAGATAAAGTGTGAAAATTTTCTTCGTCTTCAAGTTCACACACGTCTTTGTTATTAGAATTAGGTTGCTCTTCGGAAAACAAATCTTTAGCTAAACTAAATGCTCTAACAAAATCAACACCTAAATAAAGATTTTGCGTCAAGGTAGGAATGATTAGAAAATTTAAGAGCCTGGATTCACCTCTGAAAACTACTGTTGCCGCTACCCTACCTATAGTTGGGTGAGTAGTACCGTCAGCTGTTTTTAGATTTACTTTCAACTTTTTGAATGGATGTTTATTTTCTTCTACAAATCTTTTGGCGTAGCCTGATGAAAAACATGAAACTGTAGCACCTGTGTCAATCATGCCAACTATACTTTCATTAAAAATTTTCACGGATGCAAAAGGTCTAATATCGTTTTCTTTTGTATAAGAGACGACAGCTGAACAAAATATTTTTCTGTTTTTAACAACTTGTTTCCAAAATGTTCTAAGCCTTTTAGTGGCTCTTTTACTTTTCTTAATAGCATCGGGTTTGTCTAGGTCCTCATGAAAAATTTTACGCTTAACTTCCTGATATTCTCTTAATCTAATATGATATGGTTTTAAATGTTTTGGAGTGTATTTATAAATGGAATCTTCGTTACTATCACTATTTTTTAAAGGAAATTTAGGGTTAACAATACTATTATCGCATACATTATTCTTGTGGTCTTCCCACGAATTAGTTTGGTTATCAAATGTTATTAAATTTGTGTCGCTTTGGACAGAAACTGTTTTGGTTTCTGATTTTGCTGATAGTTTTTTGAAAACTTTGAACAACTGTTACAGTTTGGTTTAAATACATTCTGCTTTCCGCAAACATAACAGAATACCTTTCGTTCACCAACACAATCCTCAAAACGATGCCCCTTATTCGAACAATTCCAGCATATAATATCTTTTATTTCCTCCAGAGCTACCGCGTTTCCCATTTCACTATTTGAATCTAACTCGGATACTACTTTGCGAGAAACAAAAGGTCGACTGCCTTTGCTTTTGTTTAATTCTTCGTCTAATATTTCATGTTTTATAACAAACTCTCTTAAATGAGAGATAGAATTGACTTCAAAATACAGTATTTCCTTGCGAACATCCGGTTGTAAGTTTCTCTTTAATATTTCCAATAATTCATGTTCGCCTAAAGGATGTTGCAGACGATCGGATATTTGCAAGACAGCGTCATAATATATATCAAATTTTTCCCCAAACCTTTGCTTCCTATTTCTTATTTTCTCAATTAAATCAAAATCTGTTCTTCTATCGCGAAATTGGTTTCTAAGCTGGCTACATAAATTTTACCAATTTAATCTTGCAGTGTTTTTATGAAAACGCCAGTACCAGTCGATGGCTTTACCACAAAATAAAAGATGGATGTGTCTACATAATAAATCAAAATCTCCACGCAGGCTTTGAATAGTCAGAGCTTGAACTCTATAAATAAAATTATCAACGGGTAACCCATCCTCTTCGTGTCCACTGAATTTTAGATGCCATCCAGAAATAATAGTGGCAACCTTGTCAAACGGAAATTCAAAATTTCTATTAACTGCAACAGGACTTACAAAACCTTGCCTGTCAGCCACACTTCTATTGTGATTGTTATTATTATTTCTGTTGCCTAAGTTTTGTCTAAAATTCGCACCTCGATAACTTCGAGCAAAATTGTTGCTATTTATATTATCCCTGCTACTATAAATCTGATTTCTACCACTTTCATTCTGTAAACTTCTCCTATTATTGGAATTATAGTTCATGCCAAGTGAGGCCAATTGAGTTCTCACTGCTTCAGTAACTAAAATCTGCAGAGAATTGTCACTAATGTTATTTGAATCGATATTTCTAGGTAAATTATTACAAACACTTTGAGAAATATTTAGCAAATTGTCAATAGACTGTCTTTCATTAGATATATTAAAAGCTAGAGTTCGAGAATTTTCATTTTCAAGAATACTACGTCTCTTATGTTTTTCGTTAAAAACTTTCGGAATAGCCCCTCTATTATTTGTAACACTATTGGCAGAAGCTTGATTAGCTTGTGCTCCCTCCTCTGCTAAAATAATATGAGACTTTAGTTTGGTTGACCTACATGCCTTGCTACAAATAGGACAAGCTTGAGTTTCTTTAAGTACGTCTACAACACAGTCTCGATGGAAAATATGCCCACAAGGAGTAGAAACAGCATCGTCATCTATTTCGTAGTCTTTATTACATATGGAACATTGACGTTTGTTATTTAATACTAATGATGGCAAATTTTCATTGCTGTGCACTAATGCCATATTATTTTGGTTAAAAAAAAAATTTATTAACAATACGAATCATATAAAACTTTTAATCAGGTCTTTGGTAAAGTGATGTGCATTATTTTTTTTTTTTTTTATAGTAAGTCTAATTTGGAAATTGAATTTACGGTTATTGTTGTTGACAGAAATAAAAAGAGGTTTGCGTTGAACAAAATACTGTTTAAAAATATTCAGTTTATTTCTATAAAAAGGCAAACGATTAATTTTACAAATAAAGACAAAATAATACGAATTTACTCACCGCAGTTTTGCACCTCTTTCTTTTATGAACATTAAGACGACATTAAACATTAAAGTTATTTAATTTACAGCAAAGGGTATGCAAAAAATAAGAAGAAAAAGGAATGCAAAAACGCGGTTTACAAACAGATGATTTGAAACAAGGATGGCACATATATTGGAATAGTGATGGCACTTCCATGAAACATTACAGGGCGTTCCGTAACACCCCCACCCCCGTGGAGCGATCCGCTTCACCAACATCCAAATCTAGAACGGCTAACTTGGATACAGCCCTTTGTAGAACGCCGGACGCAGTTTTTACATCAGCTCGACGCACCACACCATCAGCACCAGCAAACACACGAATTACTATACCACGTCGCCATTGGCTCCTGGGAAGATTAGGATCACATATAAATACCATGTCACCATTATTCAATGGAGCTGTTCTTTCACACCATTTTACTCGTCTCGTTAATGTTGACAAATACTCGAGCACCCAACGTTTCCAAAATCTATCACGAAGACTCCTTACAACACGCCACTGTTTTCTAAGACTACATAGCTTACTATCTGCCTCATCAGCTGGTGGAGTTTGAGCGACGTTTCCATAACCGACAAGGAAATGATTTGGCGTGAGGGGTTCTTCTTCGTCTGGGCTTATTGGCAAGTGCGTTAATGGACGTGAATTTACAATGTTTTCTGCTTCTATTAAAAGGGACTGCAAAACATGTTCTTTAGGCGAAACTTCTTTTAATGTTTTTCGCAGCACTTTTTTAACGCACTGGACCATTCTTTCCCATATTCCACCCTCGGACGGATTTATTGGGCAATTAAAAACCCACTCAACACCTTTCCCAGACAGCTCGCTTTGAATTCGTTCGGCTTCAAAAACTTCGTTGAAACGCTTAGCCTCTTCGTTGGCACCAACGAAATTTTTTCCGTTGTCGGAACGCAAACGTACTGGAACACCCCTGCGATTCATAAAATTCCTCATAGCAATAATACAGGAATCGGTTGACAAGTCATGGGCTACTTCCAAATGTATTGCTCGAATTGTGAGGCACGTAAAGAGTGCCACCCATCTTTTTTCAGAACGCCTGCCAATAGATACAGTCAAAGGACCAAAATAGTCCAGACCTGTAAATTTGAATGGTCTTACGTTTGGCTCAAGCCGATCAAAAGGAAGTGGACCCATAATGGGTATACGAGGAGTAGCCTTACTGTACCTGCATAACATGCAATTTGAAATAACTTTCCGAAGTAAGCGTCTAATTTGAGGAATCCAGTACCTTTTACGTATTTCACATATTGTAGCCTCGTGATTCTGATGTTTCATCTGGCAGTGGTAGTGATGAACTACGAGTGTTATATAGGCATGATCATATGGTAATATCACTGGTCGTCTTGAACTATAAGGCAAAAAGCTGGCTGCATCAATTCTACCATACACACGCAGCAAACCATTTTCATCAATATAAGGCGTTAACTGCACTAAATTACTATTTTTAGGAAGGGGTTGTTTATTTTTAATGCACTGGACTTCAGTTGAAAAACGTTCTTTCTGCGACTGTAAACATAGCAATAGTTCGGCTGACTCAAGTTCACCAGCTGTTAAACCATAATATTGTACATCGCTCTCTTTTTTACGACATCGATTTATAAAACGTAAAGCCCATGCAGTTGTTCTCTTTATTCTAGAGAAAGACGAAAAACGATTAAAATTTATAAAAGCATTACTTGCAACCAATAAAGAGATTAGAGGGTGAAGCTCTTCCTCGTCTTCATGATTTGAATCATCAGCCGTATCATGGTTCAACCATTCATCTTCGTTACGTAAAAGAAACTCTGGCCCAGTAAGCCAACGGGAAGATGAGAAAAAGTCAACGTTGTTAAACGCTCTCGTTGCGTCATCAGCTACGTTTTCATGGGTTGACACCCACTTCCAGCTATTAATTTCGGTGGATTCCAAAATTTCAGCAATACGATGTGCTACATATGGCTTGTACCGACGATGACTACTAGCAATCCACTTTAAAACAGTTTTGGAATCGCTCCATAAGACACATTTTTTAGGCGTAAATTCGTGACCATCTAAAATTGCTTGCATTAATCGGGTTCCTAGTACTGCTGCCTGCAGCTCTAAGCGTGGAATTGTTACTCTTTTTAAAGGTGCACATTTTGTTTTTGATGTCACAAAACTAGTACATATTTTACCATCATCAGCAATCCACCTCCAATATGCCACAGCAGCAAAGGCGTCCTCACTAGCGTCAACAAAAATGTGAAGATCAAAACGATTTGGCAACCCTGTTGAAAAATAGCATCTGGGTACACGAAAATTTATAATTTTATTCATTTGTTTGCGCCACAGCTCCCACGATTTATAAACGTCTTCCGGGATAGCTTCGTCCCACCGACAATCACGCCTCCACACCTCGCGTAAAATTAGTTTTCCACCAACAATAAAATTACTTAAAAACCCGAGAGGATCAAATGTTGACATGATGATACTGAGTAACTCTCTTTTTGTAGGTTTTCTGTGGCCAGACATGACGGATGAATCAACCTTATGGAATTTTAAATGAAATTTAAAATTGTCAGAAAAGGAGTCCCAATATAAGCCCAACACTTTTTCTGTATCATCATCCGCTAGCATTGTTTTTGAAATTGTACTACCACCCAATGCCAGGGTGACTTCATTGGAATTTGAAATGAAACCTCGTAAGTCAAAGCCACCCTTTTTGTGAATATCACGTACCTGTTTTGAAACATTTACTGCCTCCTCCACGCTTTCGAAGCTGTCTACAAAATCGTCAATGTAATGGTGATTTAAGATGGCTGCTGTTGCTCTTGGCTGAGATTGGCTGTATACCGTGGCATTGGCTTTCATGACGTAACGTGCTGAGCATGGAGAGCAGGCTGCTCCAAAAGTCATGACCACCATTTCGTACTCTTCAGGAGGGTTGTTTTGATTTCCACCGCGCCATAAAAAGCGTTGGCTGATTCTGTCTTCGGGCTGAACAACGATCTGGTGAAACATCTCACGTATGTCAGCACATACGGCAACTCTACCACGACGAAAATTGTATAAAATTGTTGTTAACGATGCGATATCTTGAGGGCCCTTTAATAAATGAGAATTTAAAGAAATCCCATTCACTTGTGCAGCTGCATCAAATACTAAGCGAACCTTTTTTGGTTTATTGGGATTTATTACCCCAAAATGAGGCAAATACCATTTTTTGTCACTTGGCAACTCTATCTCTTCTAAACGAAGTTTACGAACATAGCCTTTGTCTACATACCCCTTTATTACTTCTTTGTATGCAGCAGCAAAGTTTTCGTTTTGATTCATCTTTTTTTCAATCCCCTCCAAACGTCTAAGGGCCATGGGATAACTGTTTGGCAGCTTTACGTTATCATGTTTCCATAGGAGGCCAGTTTGAAATCGGTCCCCAATTCGTTTTGTTGTTTCTAGCAGAATTCTATTTGCTCTTACGTCATCATCACACTCAATAGGAGGGGCTGACCTTACACCAATACTTTCTACGTTGAAAAAATGCTTAACAAGCTGATGAAGACTGCTGTCACTTTCTATGTTGGCCATAAGGCATGAGGGATGATTTGTTGACAAAGTACGACAGGGGCCGAACACTAACCAACCCAATTCGGTATTGCACACAAACGGACCTGAAGACAAATTTACTTGAGTATTAGTTGGCAACCCTAAATGGGCGTGATCTAATCCAATTAACAGCTGAGGTATAACGTTGGTGTAGGGTTTGACGGGAAAAGATGACGGTGTCTGAAAACTATTTTCCAAATCTCTATTTGTTAAACTTTGCATAGGCAGATTTAAGTTTGAAACGGCATACACATTACGCATATAATGACACTTAGATTTGCCTACACCACTTATTTTAATGTTAAACGAAAAGACCGACTCCTGTGCTGATCGACCGCCAAACCACTGTATATTTAAGTTACCTTTCTGACCACGTACTCCAAGCTCTTCGGCAACGTCCTTATCCAACATTGTAATTGACGATCCATCATCGAAAAGGGCATAAATATCCATACGACACCTTTCACCATACAAAGTAACTGGTAAAATACGAAACAACAATTTTTTGTTGTTGTCGGCCGATGAGCAGCTGAGTACGCTTTGTTGGGGTTCACTTTCTTCATTTGGAATGACAGCTGCCACAGCAACATTGGCAACTTCATGGAGCAATTTGTGGTGTTTTCGTTGACAACCATTTTGTAAACACGTTTTTTTACGACGACAATCGCGGGTTGAATGGCCAACATTAAGGCATGAAAAGCAGGCACGGATCTTCTTAACATCTGACCAACGTTTATTAACAGTTGAGTCTATGAAACTACGACAATCATAAAGTTTATGTTGACCTTTGCATAAAGGGCATTGTGGCTGCCTTTCGGTTGTGTGAAGCAAGACGCGACGCTTTGGCTCCTTGTTGTCCGTATCCTGTATTGAACAGATTAAAATGGCCAGCTCATCCATAAAATCACTAAAATTAAGAAGAGTAGGATATGGTTTAATAGTAGCGGCAACTTTGGCCCAATCTAATTTTTTGCTCATCGGCAGCTTTAAAATTAATTCGTCCAACAATGTTGGATTGGCAATATGTTGGTGACCTTCCACGGACTGAAGAAAAACAGTCAAATTTCTTACCTTCGTAGCAAAGGGTATTAATTTTGATAAATTATTTTCCGAAATATGTGGTATTTCTCTTATTTGACGCAACTGGCTTTGAATCAGCTGTTCCGGTCTACCAAATCTAGTACGAAGCTGTTCGATGACAACACCAACGTTGTCTGGGTGAATTAACAATGACTTAACTAAGTCACGAGCATCACCTTTGAGGCTTTTTTGTAGGCGCTGATTATTTTCAAAATTTGAATAATTATAAGTTGCGTTCGATTGAAAATAAGCTGTATAAAATATTGGCCAATCTTCCGCTGCCCCACTAAATTCTGGCAAATCTTGAAGCTTACGAGGATACATCATAGCACCCGAATTATTTTGTAACAAACCTGGATTATAAAAATTATTTATTGCTGGCTGTGGCTGTGTAGAAAATGATTGGCAAGATGGCGGTCCACCAGAAATATTTGGTGACAAATACATATTAAAATGATCGACTGCAGGTGCTGCTTGCGTCGATGGCATGGTGTGGCTGTTGGCAGAGCTGCTGGCTGAGCTATATGTAATTGGCAATGACGGCATGGCGGCAGTTGTCATTGTGTTGGTATGTGTAGTACGTATGTCTGTATTTGTATAACGGCTCTCTATAGATGTAGTTGGAGGCATATATATGTTGGCGGCAGAATATGCTGTTGATGTAGATGGCGGCAAAGGTGTGTTGGCGGCAGTATCTGCTGTTGATGTAGATGGCGGCAAAAGTGTGTTGGCGGCAGTATCTGTTGTTTGAGAGGGAACACATTTTGTGAGGTTATGATTACTTACAGATTCCGTGTTACGAATAACTGACTCGAGCTGTTGGCATTGGCGATTACTATTGCTGAGTTTTGTCTGGGTATCTGAAAGCTGGCGTTTTAACAAGGCAATTTGCTTTTGCATGTCCGACACATTTCCGGCATTTGTTGTGGTTGGCGTAGAAGGTTTATTACTTACGGCGGCTGACTTACTACTTGTGGCTGATGGTGTGGTGGTGGCGACGGCGGCAGGTTCTACTGTAACTTGATTAGACAATGGCTGTGTCTGGGCTGGTATGTTAGATGCACCTGCATTATCGCTTCCTTGTAGACGAGGACTCCGGCGAGGCGAATGCTCCATCATAATGGCTGAGTGCAACAACTATTTTAAAATTTTTATATTTTAGAAATTTTCCACGGCGGCAAACACGCAGTTATTTTGTATGAAACGGCAAAAAACATATACAAAATAAAACTGCGAAATAAAGCAATGTTGTTGACAGAAATAAAAAGAGGTTTGCGTTGAACAAAATACTGTTTAAAAATATTCAGTTTATTTCTATAAAAAGGCAAACGATTAATTTTACAAATAAAGACAAAATAATACGAATTTACTCACCGCAGTTTTGCACCTCTTTCTTTTATGAACATTAAGACGACATTAAACATTAAAGTTATTTAATTTACAGCAAAGGGTATGCAAAAAATAAGAAGAAAAAGGAATGCAAAAACGCGGTTTACAAACAGATGATTTGAAACAAGGATGGCACATATATTGGAATAGTGATGGCACTTCCATGAAACATTACAGGGCGTTCCGTAACAGTTATGATAAATATATAAGACAAACTGCAGGACAGATTTAAGATACAAAAGTGGACAATTGTTGGTATTTTGAATTAGTTTGCAATGCAATTGTAATTCCAAAGCTTTTATATACCAAACAGCCATACAGCATTCTCATCACATTATATCCTACCTAGAATGATACCCTAATTTGCAAAACAAAAAGGAATAAAAAAAATTCTTAATCATAATGGACTGAGATGGTATTAACAACCAAAAAAACAGTATTTCCTAATTTGAACAAAGAAATATTTTATTCTTGGTCTGAAACCAAATATGTAAACAAACACAGTGCTACTTAGTTTATCATTGCTATTCCTAAATAAAGAAAACTAAACAATTCAAAATTGTTATCGATTTGTTAAAAGTGTGAGACACCCCAAAAACAGAATTTTATTCGATGTTATTGCAGAAAAAAAAACTTTTTTCTTCTTATTACTGTCGTATATTTTAGGTTGGGGGGGCCCACGTTGGGCGCCATTTAATTGTAACGCATAATTTTTTTTTATACTAGGTCACACCTCGAAACAGTACGCACGTTCTGGAAGACTAGCTAGTTCGGCAGTGAAGGGCAGGGATCTTGTTCCGGCGTTCAACCTTGCGTTTGTTACAAAGAAATTTAACGTGCGATTATGTTGCCCTAATTTATTTTTGTTTTTAATATAACTTACTTATATTTTCTTTTTCAATTACCTTTCGACTTACGTTAATAGCTAAGATGTTTTAGCTATAAGCCTCTAAACCCACCGCTCCACTCCATGTTTTTCAATGGCTTTAACAATTATTTTATAAGAAAAACCCATGATATAAATCGACTTTACCAAAGGCCTTTTAAAGTTTTACATTAATATTTATTAATTCATTGTTTAATACAAAAAAATTTTTAACAGAAAAAAAAATATAATAATATGAAATTTAAAGCATATTTTTATTTACTAATACACAAGAAATTTCTCTATTACCATAGATCTTAAAGGGTTAATCATAATATATGTAACAAAATGAGTAGGAGATACAAACAACAAAAAAAAAATGATAAATCAAAATAATGAATGAGACAATACAAAAAATTGTATTAATGAATAGTATTTTGCTTTAATTTTATAAATAATAAAATTAATATTTTAATAATTTAATAATTTAATAAAATATGCAGTCTTTAGTAGTATAACTTTGGTTTTGTATCTTTAGTAGATACTTCGTGTTAAACCTTCACAATTATGTAAGAGAAACCTTTCATAATTTAGGGTAGAATTAAATGTTAGGTAGTTCGAAAATAGTTAGTTAATTTTTGCAAGTTATTACAAGGTTAAAAAAAAAGTAATTTTAGGATGAATACTGTGTTTAACTGTCTTAATTGTTATTGCGGCAAAATGTATTTCCGTCCATTATTTCCTTAGTGTTGACTATTAAATTAGAACATCCGATGCTGTTGTCTTTCCATGGAGGAAAACTCGACTTTGGCTGATCAGATGTACCAGAGATGTAGCACACAGCAAGTTATTAAATAAGAATTGTGTGTCACTTCCCGTTATTATAAGGCCGAAGATAGGGTCGTATATTGCTCAGTGCAAACTGGAAGATGTCGTCGGCTTAATCAAGGAAATCGGGTGGCTGAGTGATAGGTAACAGGACGCATATTGGTCTCTATTTTTCTTTTGTTTTAGATTTAGTTAGATAAAGGGAATCCCAGTGGATGTGTCTGGTATAACCATTCATAAACTAACCTACTTTCCCTGCATCGCTAGTACTTAATTAAAGCAAAAATTAAATGTTTAAATTTTAACGCAAATACCTTTAAAGTTTAAAGTAAATAAGCTTATTTTAGCTTAAATTTTAATCTGTACATATCCGTGGAGATTATTGTCCTATTGTGCATTGAAACTACATTGACTGTAATCCTTAATGCTTTTAGAAGTGTGTTTGCTTAATCACAATAATTAATGTGTTTCTTGGGCGTATACTTGTCGAAGTATGTAAAAATATTGTTTATACGCAGTGTAGTACTTTGTTTGAAGATTTTAATACACATTTTATTTTATTTAGGGTTCAAAGTATAGTTCGATTTAAAAATTTCAAGGTGAATATCATTTTTTTAATTTATTACTACAAAAAATAACACGCGGATACATATGAAAAACATGGATATTATTTGGCATTTTTTCTGTAATATATTTTTTTTTGCAATTATAGAAATATATCAAGTAGTTAAACCTAACTAAGGCTTTTATATAAAATTTTTGGTAATTTAAACATTACCCATAACGTTTTATAATAAAAATACAATTTATTTGTTGGGGAAAAAGAGCTAAGGCTTCTTTTCGTAAAGTATTTATAAAACTCTACAAAAACTAGTAAAAAAATCTTGTGTTTATTTTATATTAGCTGTTTCCGCCACTTTGTCAGAGTCCTTACAATATTTTGTTTCATTATGCTCTAAAGCATCCCAATAGTCTACAACAAAATTTAAGACTCTTATAACGAGTGATTTTTTAAGAGCTTGAGAACTTTTTTTTAAAAAAAAACGCATAAAATTTGCAAAATCTCATCGGTTCTTTATTTGAAACGTTAGATTGGTCCATGACATTTACTTTTTGAAGATAATTTCATTTAAATGTTGACCGCGGCTGCGTCTTAGGTGGTCCATTCGGAAAGTCCAATTTTGGGCAACTTTTTCGAGCATTTCGGCCGGAATAGCCCGAATTTCTTCGGAAATGTTGTCTTCCAAAGCTGGAATAGTTGCTGGCTTATTTCTGTAGACTTTAGACTTGACGTAGCCCCACAAAAAATAGTCTAAAGGCGTCAAATCGCATGATCTTGGTGGCCAACTTACCGGTCCATTTGTTGAGATGAATTGTTCTCCGAAGTTTTCCCTCAAAATGGCCATAGAATCGCGAGCTGTGTGGCATGTAGCGCCATCTTGTTGAAACCACATGTCAACCAAGTTGTTCCATTTTTGGCAACAAAAAGTTTGTTAGCATCGAACGATAGCGATCGCCATTCACCGTAACGTTGCGTCCAACAGCATCTTTGAAAAAATACGGTCCAATGATTCCACCAGCGTACAAACCACACCAAACAGTGCATTTTTCGGGATGCATGGGCAGTTCTTGAACGGCTTCTGGTTGCTCTTCACTCCAAATGCGGCAATTTTGCTTATTTACGTAGCCATTCAACCAGAAATGAGCCTCATCGCTGAACAAAATTTGTCACATTTGAACATTTCGAACCGAACACTGATTTTGGTAATAAAATTCAATGATTTGCAAGCGTTGCTCGTTAGTAAGTCTATTCATGATGAAATGTCAAAGCATACTGAGCATCTTTCTCTTTGGCACCATGTCTGAAATCTCACGTGATCTGTCAAATACTAATGAATGAAAATCCTAACCTCAAAAAAATCACCCATTAGTACTTCAGACATGATTTATGTATTTACTTTATATAAAGGTACCTGGGTGTTAAACATTTTCCGCTGACAAAAATAAAAGGTGCAGCCAAGCCTGCCGTACCATTGAATTGATATACTAAGGTACCTCCTCACAATTTTTTTTTTAATTCATCCAGTAGTTTTTCCGAACACAGCCAGACAAAAATTATAATTGTTTATTTAGCATCTGTAAATAGAAACTCTCAGAAGTTTCTCTTGGAATATATATTTTTTAGTTGCAACAGATTTTCATTCCAATCTTCAACAAAATTATTTTATTCTGCGTCTACTTGATAAAGTATCGCAAGACTAGGCAAATATAAAATAATATTCGTAGTGTGAAATCAATTCATTATTTTTCTGTCCATTCCTATGTTCCTAAAAAGTGTTGAAATAAAATAATATTGTTGTTTTATATACATTTATGAGATAGAAGCAAATAGTGTAACGTCAGACAAGTTTAATATTTTTCTAGGAACCTAGAGTTTATAATCCAAATTAGAGTTTTTTACGTATTTGTATATTTTGGTTACTAAGCTATATTTGTTCACGTCTGAACAATAATGATTTTCCATCCCTGGATCATGGTTGAGAGTGATGTCAAAGCTAGCGGAAGTTTTTGACGTCTATCAACAATTGCTTTTTGTTCATCATTTGGGCTTTATATGTACTTTTTTATCGTGATGGAAGTTAATTAATTTGTATTTTTCGATTAATAATATTTTGCGCCATATCGTTGGCGGAAATTGATTAGATTGTTATATTTCTTTGCGCCATGTCGTTGGCATTCGTTTTAAATTGTAATTGCTTTGATATCGTTGTTGTTCGCGCTATTAAAAGTTTATAATTCGCTAAAGTTAATTTTAAAATTAAATTGTCATTTTTCTGAAAATATATTTTTGAAATTATTGTGCCTAGTGCTTGCGGTTCCTTTTTGGTAAAGACAGCTGGCTCGCAGCAATCGTCATCAGCCCCACATTTTTACCTCAAAGCAACTTCCGCTTTTTTTGTAACAACCACAGTGGCACTTGTGTTTGTATACTGTGAAAATAATAGAACAACCATTTAAAATTGTTTATTATGTAATAATACGTAAATTTTAAAACATCTCGTTTGCCTATATTTTTGGATCATTATCCTTGTAAACTTCAAATAAAATTATATAATCTTGGAATTATTTTGAATCAACCATTATATTTGTATGTTATAAGAGGTCAAACAGGAAAAACTTTAGGAGTCATATAGGAACAACGAGCTTCAAGTCGTTGTACAGATTGTAAACTAAACTAAATTGGTAGATACCTTGACGATTTTGCATCTATGCAACTTAAAATTAGGTACTAATCATACGAGTTGCGACATAGTTAAAATCATTATTACATAACTTAGATTCAGTCAACATACGGGTACTCTTTTTTCCAATGCCATGTTTAATTTAATTTTTTTTTAATTGCTGGATAAAGGAAAAACTAAAACACGAATCTTTTATTTCGAAAACACTTTGCAAACAATAGCAACTCGATAAAAGGAAAACTTTTTGCTCAAATCTTAAATATTTTTTAAATGTATAAAAACTTTTACACATAAAAAAGACCTAAGGTTTTGTTATTTCAAAAAACTTGATTTCGGGAGTGTAATAAAGTATGTTTTTATCTTAACTTGAATTTTGTAACGGTCATCAATAAAGAAATGAACAAAAAAAAGTTTTTCAACATAAAAATAGACTGCGCTGCTACTTACAGAGTTTTAGAAATTCCAAAACGTTTCACTAACATGAAAAAAGAAAGCACAAAACGAACAAATCGAAATCAAATTTTTAGTTACATCGCTTTTGAAAGGATTGTATGTACGTGTTAGTTTACGGTTAGATAAGTACGCTTGAAAATAACACGTTTGTTTTAAAACAAAAGAACAAACATTCATAGAAAATTGGTATGAGCCTTGTCGAATAGAAATGTTTATATAGTACACATATACATAGACATGTAAAACATTTATATTCATGGAACTTACTCATGTGTGTATGAGTTGTACGTTTAGGAAAAAAAATGTTGTATCTACATCTTCATGAATAAATATCTTTCTAAAGTTTAAGCAAAAAATGTTTTTGTATAAATCTGCGTGCAGTAGTATTTAAAGCATGAACGCATAGTAACATTTTACGTTTTGAGTACTTAAAATAATCTCTATTAAACTCTAGTGCAATAAAATTTATGCAGATAGAAGTCACATGACCTGTCTCTTAAAATTTAAAATTAATTAATTATGGGTGCTTTTCAGTTCATACGAAATATTGTTTTTCGCTTTTCGATAGTTAATTGTCCTGTAGTATTTTTAACCTTAAAAAAATTAAAAAGAAAGAAATCTACTGAAATTAACTTCAATCATTTCATTCTATCTATCTAATTTATGTCTTCATTTCCACTAACATTTTTTGATGTTTATGGAAATAGATGAAAAGCGGAAACACCTATGTAGATTCGTACCACTAAAATAAACTATTTTGTATTTAAAAAGCGAACTTAAATAATGTTCTTTGTTCCCCTTATTCTAAATTTAAATACCACTTTTAGGATCATTTTTACAATCATTTAAAAAATAATTAAGTTTGGTAGTCATAGATGCAAGGTTGCTAGATGAGAAACGAATAGAAACCAATTTTTTATGTTTGTCTTTTTAATTTTTTTTTTGGAAAAAAATTTTTGAGGCAATATGGCAATGGGGCCAAAATGTTAATTATGTTAAAAATAACAAAAACCCTTTGTTATTTTTAAACCTTTACAAAAAGATAGAGCTAATTTTAAACAAAAAAATAATAATATTTTTAAATAATTTCATCCCTTGTAAAAACATAAATTTTAATACTAAAATAGGTTGGAAATGAAAAAAAAGCTTAAAATCAGTTTGAAAAATGTTGTGTGAATCAAAGAAAATAATTTCTGTTATCGCAGTTCTATTGCCTATAATGGTAGATAAATTGAATCGGTGAGTTGGTTCATTGCTGAAGAAAATACTAGGAAATTTCGATCCGAAAAGCTTTAAGGATTCAACCTATATACCCTTCCTCCTACGAGTGAAGAGTACAGCGTCTGATTTACTAGCATTTATGGTTAGCCCCTGCTCATCGCACCATGCCTTAGTTATTATGAGAGCTTGTCTCATACATATTTGGAGAGTATCGATAAACTTTCCACCATCCACAAGTGCCAGATCGTCGGCATACGCAACCTTATAGACGCCTAATGAGTCCAGTTTCCAGAGAAGGCCATCAACGGTAATGTTCCACAAAAGGGGTGACAAAACTTCTCCCTACGGATAACCCCTGACTACCCTGCCCCGGATTCTGGAACGCCCATTTTTGAGATTTGTAGCTCTGGACCTAAACATAGCATTGATCCATTTTGTAATAATGGGCTCAACACCACGCTCAGCAAGAGCATTCCTCAACTTTGAGAAATAAATTTTATCAAGACACCCTCAGTATCCATAAATACGGACAATGCAGAGTCATCATTGAAAATTTCTCTTTACGCGGCTCTGATAAGTTCATGCAGAGCGGTATCAGTAGATTTAGGTGCTCTGTAAGCATGTTGGTATCTACTCAAGGGCCTATTCGTTAGCGTGTGGTTCTCCAGGAAGTCGGCTAATGGAGAGGCCATTGTCATTAATAGAAAATATTTCAGACTTACTAGCCTGAAGTATTTGGCTTCCGTATAGTCCCTTTTACCCGGTTTGGGAAGAAAAATTCAGGGAAAGTTCCATCCATTACAGCCGCTTTAAATGGTTCAAAAGAGAGTATTGCTTTTCTAACACCATTTAGAGTCACTATCCTTTCAGCCTCAGCCCGATTTCTCTCATTAGCCCCCTTACTAAGAGGAGTCCACGGTTCATTACAACTTAAGCTTCTAGGAAAATGAACCTCCATAAGCGTTTGCGATGTCTCATCCACGGTCTCAGTCATCTGCCCATCGCTTTTACAAATGAGTTCAATTTTGGAGACAGGGTCTTTAAATACTTTCTGTATTCAACATCCTTCAGATGTATCCCTCTTATTAAACGCCTTCAGATGTATCCCGGAATGGAGCACTTTCAATATGTTTCGCAAGATATTTCTCATGACTTATATGATCAGTATTCTTCGGTATTCTTATGCGTCTGCGGGCCTTTCTCCCTCTTCTACAATAGAGAATGTCGAACCAAATAGCTCTATGGTCAAACATGGTTAGTCTGTCCGCGATCCTTCCAATCCTTGACCCTGTCTAGCATGTTGACAGAGCACAGGGTGATATCAATCACTTCTGCCCTTCGTGAATTAACAAAGGTGGGTTTTACTCCCCTGTTTAGTAGCAGCAAATCGAATCGTTCTACAAATGCCAATAAAAGTTGTCCTTTGTAGTTGTCGCCCACACTGTATTATTCGAGGTAGCATGACAGCCCATGACTAACGCCATGCCTCTTCTCATGCAGAAATTTACCATCCTGTGATGGATGTAGGCCTGGTGTCTTATAGGGAAGATAAGCTAACGCAATAAGAAATGATCCCGATCCACTGCCTCTCATTACCACAGTAAGATCTGGCGAGCAGAGGTGTTGCACAGGTACTGCTTGAACACCATGCCGCACTAGGATACATGACTTTAGTTTATAAGCCTATCCTTAGGAAAACAACGCATCAGCATCGCTGAAGATGCTTTGCTGTGATGAAGATTTAGCTGTTATATACTTAGTTTTTCCTGGTATTTTTTAATATACTCGTATGTAGAATTTTTTTTTAAATAAGTATGTTTTATGTTGAAAACGAATAATACTTAAGTTATTAATTTTTTTATTTAGCAAAAAAGTTTTTGTATTCAATTTTAGGCATTCATAATGGAGAACGATGCGCAAACGTTAACACGGTCGGTTATAATTAATTTATGTTTCACGAGTGCGCTGTATAATAATTTTTCATTTTTCGAATAGACAGTATTTAAGTTAGTTTTTTTAATTTTTGAGATTTATTTTGTTTAAAACAAAAAAAAACATATTTCATCATCCTTGCAAGGTCATTGTATTCAAAAGAACGATATGTGTGCGCAGATTAACTTTTTGCTTAAAAAATTTGTCACTTTAAGATCTAGCCCCAAAAAAATTCCTAAAAACATAAAAAATTGCGTGAATAAAAATCCGAGATATTTTCAAAATACAGGCTGATTGTTTAATATGCTACTAAGAGTTCATCAACATAACTAAAAATTATTATAGATTTCGGACACTCTGTTCAAGTTCCAAGGTACACGATACTAAGTTTTCGCTTATTATCGGAGATAACAGACCCACTGCTCCAATCCAGTCAGTTTTATCTTGACTATACAAGACATTTCAAGACACTTCCTATTATATTTCCGAAGTCACAAGATGAAAAATAATTAAATTGCATGAGATGTGCTCCACCTACTTGAAATATCAGGTGTGAAAATATACACTTTTTACTCAGCAGATAGCTAGTATCGAATTTCAGAAATATTCCTACGCTAGTTGCGCCAAACAAACAACTAAGATAATAAACAAACACACATTATGCATAATTTATTTATAAAAAAGACATACATATTTACAAATTTACAAATTACTCTTAAAGTTTAGAAGTTGTATTTTCTAATGTTAAATTATGAAACAAGCTGCAAAATATTTTCTTTAGCTAGTTTTTAAGACCTTAACCATTTTTTTCTACACTTTTTGTTACTAATTTTTAAGTTTAAAAACTGTCAAAAGATGTTACACTTTTTTACATTTATTAATACGAATTATAATATTTGTCAGAATTTATGAGTTTTTATTTGTGCTTTGTGTTTCTAAATACGAATTTATATATATTTTTTTGCTTTAAGATTTGTTTTTAGAATGTTCAAAGTGGCTTCTAGAAAGTTTTGAAATTTTAAGAAACTTATTTTCATTTCCAAATAGATGTCTAACGTGTTAATGATAATGATAATGTTAATTTTAATTTAATTATTTATTCATAAATTACATTTTCCTTTACATTTCTTTAAGCCAATTTCTGAACAAAGCACATACCTATGGGTTTATCCAATAAGTGTCATCAACAACTGTCGTCGGTTTAGTCGAATGTGCTAGAGATTATACAACCTCAGTAGTATTTTCAGTTTGTAAAACTTAAAAGTATATTTGCCTGATACTTACACTGAACCAAATTTTGTAGGTAATATTAACGACAAAAAAAAATTAATTGAATCTTAACGACAAAGTATTTAAACCAATTTTATTTTTATTCAAATCGTTAGGCGATTTATTCATATAAACTAATTTTATTCAAATTAACAGATTTAGTTGTTAAAAACATATTTCGATAAAACCTTATACAAATTTAAATAAATTCTAATTTTTGGGTATCAAAACTTTTAAAATTTGAAATTTTCATTAATAGTGTTCTATTAACCCAAATTATAAATTCACTGAAAATGATTACTACGAGGTAAACAAGTTTCGATGGTCATTTCGCTGTGCTCAATTTAGCATCATCAGAAACCTTAACCCAAATTTTAGGTGAACTAAAGATACTCTTAAGTTGAGAAAATTATTTGACTAAATAAGATTTAAGTCAAAACAATTTAACAACAAACAAATATTATTACTTCTTACAACTACAACTAGAGTTGAAAAAAAACCAGCCAGTGTGGAAATAAAGTAAGAAAATATAAATTCGCTATTGGTTATTATTGTTTTGTTTGAGCTTAAGGCAAAATAATGTTATACAGATTTATATTCAGATTATGTTGAAGATCTAATAATGATAATGATATTTTAAATATAAAAATTGAATAAATAAATTAACTAATAATTTTAGTTAATTTAACTTATTTTTTTATCATATTTGCACCCTATAAAATAACGAAAAAAAAATTGTCGGATTGAAGAAATTTCACAATATATAAGGAATATAACCAAATTATTTTCTTTACTGAAATCGTCTGTAGATTTGACTAAAAAGTTCGTTAGTTGTCTTCCATTCTACACCCCATTATACAGTATTTAAGTAAATTTTTGGTTTAGTATAAGTAAGCAAAAAAAAATATATTTTAACATGACAAAGTGCTATATTCCGAATCTTATACACCCTTCATCATAGTGATGATATAGATATTGATTACTGTGTTATATTTGCAATTTCAGAACACTATATGGTTACGTTTCTACATGGGATTCTTTTGGTTGCAAAATAAATACACACCGATATTACTTTTACTGTAAGTCACTTTATTAATTCAGCTTAGAATAACTCTTGTACAAACACGGCAACCAATCGATCTCTTAGACGTTTAAAACTATACTGCCTGTCCGCTCGAAACTATGAATTACAATATATTTATAAGCGAGAAAAAACGCCTAGTATGTTTCATAATAGAAAGACCTGCCTGGTTCCTTTTTTGTATTTACGCACATACGTTTGTATATATATCTCTGCTGTCTTTTGTAGTCATCTATATATGTGTGCAGATTTCTGCTGAAGCGAAGGCGTGTTTATTTTTATACTATTTTATGATTGTTTTTTTATTAACATGCTTAGCGATGTTCTTTGTTGTTTGTATCTTTCATTCATTATTGTAAGAAAATATACCATTAATCTTGTGTTTTTAGGGCATATACGAATAAAATTTTCTTTCGTAACACTATACCCTTCGGGACGAACAGGCACAGATGTTCCTTTTACATATTTGGCTAGCTGCTTCAAGTGCACAATTTTAATTTTTAATCTGGGTCTCTGGAACTTTTGTATCCTATAGACCACATCGTTTAGCCCCTTTATTACTTTATAAGGTCCATTCAAATGAATTTATAGTTTGGGGAATATTCCCTTCTTCCGTTGTGGGTTAATCAGAGTTCACAGCTCGTTCATATCTGGCCTTCATTCTACCACTTGTGTCTCGTCCCTGGGGAGTTATTTCGTTGCCCTCTTTACCCAATAAACCTTTTAAAACCTGTGGTCACTCTTCTGCACTTTCGGCCACTCTTTGATCGTGTCTACTTATACCCGTCGGACAGAAAATATGTGTTGTCGCCTCTCACCCTTCGCATCATATCTACTTGTCTGCTGGCGTAATTCTTCTATTACCCTCGTCGCTATGCAGTTCGAAAAAAACCAAATATGCTAATAACACGTCACTTTCGGAACACCCTATAAGTTTAACTATTTGTTGCTATAGCGGCCATAATTCAGTAAAACAAAATTATTTAATTAAGACTAAATTTTGAAAAGTCGAATGAAATTTAAATTAAATTTTGCTCCTAAAATTTAATAAGTAGTTTTTCGTTAAAGTAATGAGGACAATGATCATTGCTATAACTTGTCCTTATAGTAAGTGATAGTTAAAAGTGGGTTTTAGCTTACTTTTAATAATGAAAAACTATTTATCGCCCCAGCAAATTCCTAACTTTAGCTAAAGGCAAGTTATAATAATGGGCCTAAGTATTGCACAAATGAAAATTATTCTCCAAAAAAGTTGCCCTAACTTAATTAAATATTTGCTAACTCTAAATAAAGCAAAAGAAACTTATTTTTACAACAAAATCTGTAAATCGATCAGCAATTGTCGGCTGCATGCAAAATGACGCTATGAAAAATCGCCCAAAAACAAAAATGAAAAACTGCCGAATGAATAATTACCCTAAAAAAATGAAAAATTCCCCAAAAAAGATGGAAATTTGGCTTAAAAATTATGAAAAAATACCTAAATATAACTGAATTATCGCCCAAATTTATTTATAGTTTTCTTATTAAATAAAAAAATATAAAAATGTCAATAGTATTAGTAAGGGCATTGGTATTGGTGTAACTCATCGAGCAAGCTTTGAGCTTGCAACTTCTGTGTGTAATCTTTGATCAAAATCCAAGAAAGCAGCGACACCTGCTGCCCGTGGTCGTGCTGCCAAAGGAACTCTGCGTAACCGTAGTCACGGTCGCTACATCCGTTACTAAATTAAACCGTTGATTTAATACATCGAGCAAGTTTTGAGAAGAAGTTGTATGTATTCTGTGATCACAGTCTGTTAAGAAACTTTTTGCTATCGAGGTAAATAAATGTAAAAGGAAATACATATATTTGAATAAATAAAATAATAAAGGTACAAATAGTAGTTTGCTAATATGAGTTAAAATATTTGATTATTGTTTATTGTTAAATTTTCGAATTAGGCGCCGTAGGCAAAAAAAATTTTATAAAATATAAAAAATCGCGCGAATATATTTTCTGTAAATTTATATATATTTTTGTTTTTGGAAAAGCAAAGATAGAAACTAAATTGCTTTTTTCCAGTTTAAATCGTGATATATGTATATTTAATGTTAACAGTTCTGCGGTTTAAGGTAAACTTTATAACTACTTATTATTAGTCTCGTGATTAAGATAAACAATTATATTTTCACTCTTATTATCAAAAATGGGTGATCTTTCATTAAAACCTCGCCCAAAAATATAAAAATGAATTATTATCCAAAAACGACAGAGAAAAAAATGTTTGGGTTACTATTCATATGAATTATCACCTAATTTTGTATGAAGATCTCTTCGGCTATTTTTCATTTATGCTTTTGGACGATTTTTTATAGGGTCATTTTGCATGCAGCCGTATATTCAATATTCAATATGCCTAAAGGCCTTACTTATGCAGCGTTGGAAAAAATGCCGGTAATTTTTTTTTTTTTGATGTTTTTATTTTTCTTTTGTACACTATTACGATCAATACAGACAATTAGTATGGTTTTCATTTTTTGAAATACCATGAAGAACTTGACTGCTGTTTAAATATGTTTTCTCTTTAACAAAAATATAACAAAGAAAAAAAAATCAAGTTAAGTTGTACTTATAAATAAATCAGGGTAACAGAATCGCACGTTAATTTTTTGCAACATTTCTCAAGGTCGTACGCCGAAATAAGCTTTTCACTGCCGAACTTTTAATTATTTAATTTTCTATTTTTCTGATAATATTAAGTTAGTTGGACTGAAGCTCTTGGTAGTTTCAAAGTAAAGAAAATAATGGGTGATTTTTTTGAGGTTAGGACTTTCATGCATTAGTATTTGACAGATCACGTGAGATTTCAGACATGGTGCCATAGAGAAAGATGCTCAGTATGCTTTGACATTTCATCATGAATAGACTTACTAACGAGCAACGCTTGCAAATCATTGAATTTTATTACCAAAATCAGTGTTCGGTTCGAAATGTTCAAATGTGACAAATTTTGTTCAGCGATGAGGCTCATTTCTGGTTGAATGGCTACGTAAATAAGCAAAATTGCCGCATTTGGAGTGAAGAGCAACCAGAAGCCGTTCAAGAACTGCCCATGCATCCCGAAAAATGCACTGTTTGGTGTGGTTTGTACGCTGGTGGAATCATTGGACCGTATTTTTTCAAAGATGCTGTTGGACGCAACGTTACGGTGAATGGCGATCGCTATCGTTCGATGCTAACAAACTTTTTGTTGCCAAAAATGGAACAACTTGGTTGACATGTGGTTTCAACAAGATGGCGCTACATGCCACACAGCTCGCGATTCTATGGCCATTTTGAGGGAAAACTTCGGAGAACAATTCATCTCAACAAATGGACCGGTAAGTTGGCCACCAAGATCATGCGATTTGACGCCTTTAGACTATTTTTTGTGGGGCTACGTCAAGTCTAAAGTCTACAGAAATAAGCCAGCAACTATTCCAGCTTTGGAAGACATTTCCGAAGAAATTCGGGCTATTCCGGCCGAAATGCTCGAAAAAGTTGCCCAAAATTGGACTTTCCGAATGGACCACCTAAGACGCAGCCGCGGTCAACATTTAAATGAAATTATCTTCAAAAAGTAAATGTCATGGACCAATCTAACGTTTCAAATAAAGAACCGATGAGATTTTGCAAATTTTATGCGTTTTTTTTAAAAAAAAAGTTCTCAAGCTCTTAAAAAATCACTCGTTATAAGAAAAATAAATAATAAAACAACAAAAATCAGACATTTGCTATAAACTAGCTGTGCTCACACACGTTGTGTGAGTCCTAACAATATTTGTTCAATTTTTCTTTCCACACCAAGTTTTAGGACTTTTACGTATTTACTTTATATAAAGGTACCCGAAAATATAGATATAGATTTGCGGCACCTCTTACCCCACTCCAATCGTCTTAAAACTTTACAATTGACTTAGCACTAGCAAATGGCAACTTTTTATCACTATTAGGGTCTCCACTAAATATTGAAGGGTATAAAAACACTTTTTATCTCCGGCTTACGGAATCAATTTTTGGAATAATCTCAGTATTCTGTTATTCGATATTTGCATTCCCCTTTCTTTTGTTGTGCTCGGAGTTTGGATTTTCTAAGAAGACATTTAGTTATGAACTACTGTACGAGTATGCAACGCAAAACATATTTTATTATAAGAATATGCTTCATTAATTTTGCGAAAATTATATTTTTGATCTTTAAAAATCGATTCTAAGATTTCCATGTAAAATCCGACAGTGCAGAAGTAGCTTGCAATGCATTTTTTGTTGTAATTTTAAATGAAAAAGTTTTAATTGTAACTAACAGAAAACGTTTCCGATTGCAAAAAGTTACAATTTGTAGAAGGATAGTCATAAATGTACTCCAATGTTGCAACAAATTTAAAATTCATTGGATAAAATTTGTACCTTCGATTTCGTTGCAGCAATGTTGCGTATAAACGAAACATTTTAGTTATTTTCGCCTACAATGTCACACAGATAACAACTTCTAATGAAATGGCCTGTGAGCAGTTTGCCACAAACACTATACAGAAAGGATTATTGTTAGTCATTTGGTTTTGGAAAGAAAATAATCCAAACACAAAACAATTTTTTGTTGTCTACGTAAAAAGCAGTACCAATTTTGTATTCACTTCATTTCCCTTCGCATGACAGTTGTGTTTTCTTTTTCCATTAAATTGTAAGAGATATGGAAGTTAACTGACGTAGCAAAATTACAAAATCTGGGGAAAAATCAGTAGTACGTGAATAATATGATAATTAAAAAAGAACTGTTTCACTTCCTGGAAATTAAAAAAAAAAAACA
This sequence comes from Phasia obesa, assembly GCA_949628195.1. Taxonomy (NCBI): domain Eukaryota; kingdom Metazoa; phylum Arthropoda; class Insecta; order Diptera; family Tachinidae; genus Phasia; species Phasia obesa. The sequence goes on along the minus strand of OX451218.1, from coordinate 53,834,973 downwards.
ATGTGATTGCAAACTCTCTTTTAATCTGTGGGCACTTCATACTCCAACAAAAAAATTTTAAGTTTGAAGTTTTCATAAAAGTAACCTGACGAAATTGTCCAAAGCAACATTTTTAACAGATTTATGTTGGAGCAATTAGGTATGAAAATTGGCTTTCTGCTTTTAATTTTTTTTTACTAATTATAAATATAATTATTGGACTAATTATATTGATAAGGTCGCTAGTTATTCGGTTTTTGTTTGAGATCATTTAGTTCATTGAAATGATCCATTAGATATAAAAAAATAATGAGTAAAAATTATTTCCCGAATAATTCAACACAAGATAAAGACGGTTCAGTTATTGTGGGGTCAACATTAAGATGCATAAAAAGTTTCTTATTCCTATACAAATAAATCGTTAAGATTGTTTGTTAATAAAAAAACAAATTATTTATTTTATTATGCCCTTATATTTTATTAACGATAAATTTGTCACTTTGATTGATTAATTTAATTTAAAAAAATATAGAAAATATAGGAAACAAAAATGAAGCAATCTTTGTTGCAACGAGTATAACTTACGTGAACATAAACTTAGATCTAATCATACCCGTATATTAAAGAAACAGTTGATTAAATTTTGTAATTGAATTATGTAAATAAGTAAATTTATTCCCAATTAAGTAAATTGCTTTTTTCTTATTTAATACGTCAATACTTGCCAAAATTATGTTTCTTTTTTAATATTAACGTGACCAGAAGGTGCAGTGGTGCACCTTTTTTTATTTTCTATAGTCGTGCGTATAGGGTATAAAATAATCTAGCGCAGTTTTTATTAATGGAAAAACTGTTTTAATTTGTTTTTTTTTAATTAATAGTGTAAAATAAAAAAAGGATTAGCAATCGACTGCTACTGTAATTTAGCTTTTATCAAATAAAATGTGTTTCCGTCTAAACATATCTTAAATAAAAAACTCATCTGTAACCTAAAATTTCATATATTAATGTCACAATTTTTAATCATAAATAATCATAAGTTATCATAGAGGCTAATCGTGCAAATGCTATTGGGAACTTTCGTGGCACATACGAACTCTTTTGCTGAATTTTATGTTTTCAACGAAGTAGCAGGTACTTTTATGCGAATTGGTCATCGAAAATTTCCTCCATCAAGACACCAATGGTATGTGGGCTTGTTGGAAGAGACTTTTGACTTTATATAACTCTAAAAAAGTATTATCACAATATTTTCTGTTATTACAATTGCAATGTTTTTTAGGTTGACAGTACTTAGTGTTTGATACTTTACTTTAACTTAAAAAAAGAAAAAAAAAATATTTTAATAAAAAGATTATCACATAAATGTTTGGAAATGCCAGCGAAAATATAATTAGCAAATGAAAATAAAAATTACTTTTATTTACATTTAAAATTTATAGACCTTGAAAACTTAAACAGAATTTTCATTTTACCCATAATATTTTCTTAAGTGCTCAGGAAAATACGCATTTGTAATAATAAACTCATCTGTGTATCGTTTAATTTATCTTCATTTTATTATTATAGGCATGTTCAAATATTACAGGTGACGTAACTAAGAACTTAGTCTATCTAGAAAAGATTTCCATAAAACACGATTTTCAGCAACGTATTTCAGTTCCTTAATAGATTTCTCGGTCTCATTATTAATACATCTTATCCAAGTCATTTTAGGACGGCCTTCTTCTTGCTCCTTGTGGATTCCATTGCAAAACACTATTTCGTTAGGGTTTTTACGAAGAGTAAGTCCAATCCATTTGTATTTTCTGCGCATGATCTCTTTTTATTGATATTTGGTTTGTCAGCTGCCACAAGCGTTAATTGGAAACGGTGGAAGGCCGTCATATGCCGGCAATTGGGCCTAGGCACATATTAACAAAACTTTGTAATTTTTTGTCGTTTCTTGTTTTAAGTGCCACGTTTCGCTGCCGTAAGTTAAAACTGTACTGTACTGCAGCACTCGGCAGCATGACCCGTCGTATATGTTTTTAATAATATTAACTATTTTAGAAGGAACACCTCTAGCAGAAAGTACAGACAAAAAGAATTCGCGCCTCAACGCATCAAAAGCTTTGGCGAAATCGAGAAACGCCATTGGTGAACTATATTCATCTGACTGCTCTATAAAGATTCTTACAGAATGGATATAATCAATATATGAGTGGACATACTGAAAACATTACTTAAATGAAAAATCACTTTTAGTAACTGTTTTTTCATTTAAAAAACGGTTCACTAATTAAATTAAATTCATTTAAATTAAATATAATTCTCAGTTGTTTTTGAATGTCGATTTAATAACTAGCGAAATACGTAAAAACCAAAAAATTTTTCGCTTGTTCTAACCCAAAAAAACAACTTACCAGTACAGTAATAAGTACTATTCAAGGCGAATCTATTTTTCTAGGTGGCAGCACGGCGAAGTTAATTATTTGTTGCTTTAAATTTTATGTGCATGGCAGCTGTCAAAAATTTGTTTATTTGTTTAAAACTTAAAAAAAAAGAAATAAAATTGTAATTATTAAAAAAAATAATTCAAGATTAACAAAATTACAAAATACTAGCATAAAAGGTAAGGAAGAAGTGTTTTTAGTTGTTGGATGTAAATTTTTAATTAGCGCAGACGCCAAAGACTGCCGAACATTTCACCAACAACAAAATGCATGTGGGTGCTTTTTGGTGTTACATTTGTTGTCGCGTCGATGCCACCTTATATAAATTCGACTTGGTACGCCTTTTTCATTTAGTTCTACCCACAAAAAAACAAAATATTAAAAATTACTGTTTTTCATTTATTTTAATTAACAAAATTTAACATAAGACAGTAAAACTTACTCCTTTTTTTAACCGACTTCTAAAAAGAAGGAGGTTATCTATTCGTCTGAATGTTGCTTTTTTTTATATGTATGTAACCGCAGAACTCAGCCATTTCTGAACCGATTTTAAAATTTTTTGCTTTATTTGAAAGGTTATGCTTCAAGGTTGGACGATTTTAAAAACAGTTCATTATATTAAAAATTAAAGGGTGTCCCCATACAACATACATGTTTTTTACGTGTATTAAGAACCGTAAAGGGCAGCAAATTAAAATTTTAAAAAACTGCGTGCCGCTATAGCTCCCAACAGCAGAAATTAATAAAAAAAATAAATTTAAAACTTAAAGGGTGTCCCCATAGGTGACATAATATGACCTATTTGGGTCTATCTTTTGAACCGTTATAGACTAAACCTTGAAAATTTGACAGAATGTCGACTACTATGACCGTTATAATAAAGTGTATAAATACTCAAAATTTTAAATTAAAGGGTGCTCCAATAGTTCATTTAATTTGATGTATATGGCCATACTTTTGAATAGTTGTACACAGACCGCTGAAATTTACAAAGAACCTGTAGTGCTAAGTCAGCTATAACTAAAAGTATAAAATTTTGAATTTGGAACTTAAAGGGTGTCCCAATAGTTAATGTAATTCTATGTATGTGGCCAAACTTTTGAACTGTTAGAAACAGACAGCTGAAATTTACAAGGTATTGCAAAGTCCACTATAGCAAGTATACAATTTGAAGTTAGAAATTAAAGGGTGTCCCCATAAATTACTTAATTTGATCTATATGACCCTTTCTTTTGAACCGTTAAACACAAACACTTGAAAATTAGGCAGAATGTCCACAACTTTCTCTGGTATGATAACAAATATAAATATTTGGAATTATAATGTAAAGGGTGTCCCAATAGTTCATGTAATTTGATATATATGGTTAAACTTTTTAACCGTTATAGACAGATAGTTGAAATTTACAAAGAATCTTTGTGACCAAGTCCTCTATAACAACAGGTCTTTAATTTAACGTTGTAAATTAAAGGGTGTCCGAATAGGTTATGTTATTTGATCTGTGTACCCCTATCTTTGAAACCGTTATAGACAGAGGCTTGAATGGTGTCCCCATACAAGACGGATGCTGGTGAAAATAACCTAACTTTTAAACAGTAATAGGGAGAGGCTTGACATTCAATAGTCTTTATTTTTTCCCTCTAATTTTGGCGCATCTTTTATTTGGTTTAAATCTAATTCTTACAGATTACTTCTTACATTTTTAGTTTAGAATTGGTGCCCTTCTATCTGTTTTGAAGTCGGTTTTTTTTTGCAAGAATTATTATTTATTCCAATCCCCTAAAAACAAAAAACAGAAAAAACAACAGTTTTCTTTAGTCAAAACTTCTGACTGTTATTACAATTTACAAATTAATACATTAATTTTAACTTAATACATTAAAAAAAAGTAACACAAATACATTTTTCTTTTTATTCTCCCTCAAAGATTTCCATCTCAGCCAACGCATATCAGGATTATTCTTTGCTCAAAAAGAAAATTGTACATATTTTGAAAAAATTGTGCACATTTATGTAACTTTGTGATATTTTAAGTACTTACCAATCAACTTTACTATTCTGAAAACTTTATAAATAAACTACAAACAAATGTTAAACTTTTTTAAGAACAGGTCTAAAACCGGCTTGATTAGGTCTGATAAGCTTATGAGGTGAGGCGGATATTCGATTTAAAATGATCTTAACAGATTTTTTTATAATTGCTCACCAATTCTCGCACTTTTTTCAATCGCCTTTTTAAGGTATCATCATTAGCATATACCTAATGCAAAGAATTATATGAGCAATGCTTCAACTTTAATTTGAATTAAAAGAAGCATTTAAAATTGGGAACAGATATTTTTTTCTAATTTATAGTTAAAAGAAATAAAAATAAAATAACAAAGTTATATTAATCTATTTTTTTAACCTGGAAAAAAATTAATGTTTTAAATCTCCATAGAAAATATTTATATGTGCAAATTTTATTTAATAGATAAACATATTTTTTTAATTGCAAAATAAAAGTTTTATATATGTTAATAAGAGGTTGTGTTACTCTTGTTTATCCCGACCAATCTGACCCGACGGGTCATTAACTCCACCAGTTTTTTCAGGATATCCACATCAATATTGACCCATTCAACCAATATGGCCTTTTTTAGCTGTCTCCAGCTGTCATATAGCTTCAGGAAGTATGAATTTTGGCAGAAGATATTCACCATAGATCCTCGATGGGATAGAGGTCTGGGCTTAAAGCAGACCACTTTGTCGAAAATAAAAAAACGCCTTTATCTTCTTTACCATGTGGATCGGTACATTTTACCGCTGGCAAGTCCAGTTATAGCTTTGTTAATCACTACAAAAACCAAGGTGTTTGCTTTGTAACAAATTTATGTAGATTTCTGCATTCAATTTTCCTAGCTTCCCTTGGGCTTCCCTTTTAATAAAAAATACCGCCCATGCCAGAAGTGCTCCTGCACCATGAATTCGATTGTCGCATGCTTCCCGTTTGCGTCCTATGTCCATATAATTTTTGTTGAGACCATCTGGTACGTCTAAATTAAACTGTTTGTGTCACTGAATATCACAGATTCTAATTTATCTTCCCAAAATTTATACTTTTCGTAAAATACCATATGTGCATTTTTATGGCGTTGTTTTAGACATAGTTTAGGCACTAAATACTCATATTTATGGTCTAAATATTGTCTTATTATTTTGGAATTTTTGGGACATATTATCTCTTTGGATAGTATAAAAACAAACCCTGATAAAGTTAAAGCCATATCTGAATTTCCTGAATCAAAGACATTGAAGAATCAAAGACATATAGAAGATTTATAAAGATTACACCAAATTAGCCAAATCCCAGACATCGCTCTTAAGAGTGGAAGAAGGGAGTGTATCAAAGAGAAAATCCTCTCTTGTAAAAATAAAATTAGATACTGGCGCTAAAGAAGCATTTGATAAAATAAAACATTCATTGGTGTCGGAGGATAAAATTTTGGCATACCCTGATTTTATAAGGGATTTAGAACTCGCTAGCGATGCTTCAAAGTTTGCGTTGGGTGCAGTCTTGTCACAAAATGACAAGCCTATTTCATTTATTTCCAGAACACTGAGTAAAACGGAAGAACATTACGCAGCTAACGAAAAGGAACTCCTTGCAATCATTTGGGCACTTAACTCTTTCAGACATTATCTCCATGGTCCAGTGAAAGTAAAAATTTATACTGACCATCAACCACTCATCTATGCCCTAAGTAACAAAAACAACAACAGCAAAATGAAACGGTGGAAAGCTATTTTAGAGGAAGACGACTATGAACTCCTGCTGAGAGTTCAGCACATAATTTGATATACCACGTGGATACACCTATAAACGTTTGTAAAATCAGATCCTTTTTAATATCAGTCCAACACCCGATTATAAGTTTGAAATCGTTTTCCCAACGTACCATAGACACACAATATCCCAACCCTATTATAAATTTGATACCGATTTTGAAAAGGTATTTAAACCCATCGGTTATTAATTGTATAAAAGCCACAGAACCGGTCATGTGATTGATTCAAGAAATATTCCCCGATCACTTTCAAAACTTTAAGATAAGATTTTCAAGTAAACAGGTTACGGATATAAAATGCGAACAGGAAACGAGCTCACAGAAACGCAAGAGAAAATAAATTGCAAATAATCGAAAATTATTATTTACCTGCAATAATCAGGAAGATAAAAAATATTACAAAAACATGTGTAATACGCAGGGAAAATAAATACGAGCGACACCCTGTAAAACAACAAATACAGGCTACACCCATACCGCGATTCCCAGGACAAATAGCCCATATGGATATATTTTTAGTAGGCAAAGAATTGGTACTTACAGCAATTGATAAATTTTCAAAATATACAATCGCAAAACCAATTAAATCGAAAGCAGCTGAAGATATAAGACAACCCCTGAGAGACATTCTCTTCGCACTCATTCCAGAAACATTAGTGATGACAATGAGAAATCGTTTAGCTCAGAGTCTATCAGATTTATGATTGAAAACGGATTTGGTATACAAACTTACAGAACAGCACCATAGACGAGATCCTCCAACGGACAGATAGAACGTTTTCACAAATAGAAGTATTTTTCACTAGACGCGTTAGTACCGATCCCAGTTTGCTTGAAATAGATAAAGAAGAAATAATAAAGAAACTTTCGGAAAAACAAAAAGTTGACCTCATATATCATAATTCAAAAAGATTACCTTCGAAAGATTACGCAAATGGGGACGAGATTTTTGTAAGGGCACAGAATTTTAATACTACAGTAAAAACTAAATCTGGACGAATAGTTCACAAAAGCCACATTAGAAAGTAAAAAAAATCTTTGGAATACATAAAAGTAGGTAACACAGAATTTTCGTTTTGTTTGCAGCAAATGGAGGAGTGCGAGGAATACGGTATTGAAGAAAGAATTTCAACATTGATCGAACTGTACACTCCTAGCGAAAAGGACAATTGTGGAACAAGATTAACGTGAGTACCTGCCTACTCGGCCTAACCTCACGGTGGTCTTACCACCGAGTGAAACTTAGGCGTAGACTAGCGCCCCCATTGTGTAGCAATTGCCACCAATCGCTTTTTGTGTGTGATAACAGTCACAATGAGTAGCAATTTATATAATATGGCAAGCCTTTCCAAGGCAAGCCTAGATCCACATTATAACCTCTTGCTTAGGGGTTTGGAGACTATCCAAACTCCGTCTGTTGAGAGTGCAACAGCACACTTGATCGACCTTGCACCTTACCTACATAAATCGATCTTAAACCACAACCACCACGTGTACCCCCAAGGGGATCTCACCAATAACCGGTCACAGAGAGGATAGGCTCTCTGTGGGGCCACCGATTCCCGTGTTACCAGTCCTTTGGGCACTGGTCGGGCCTCGAAGAGGACCCGTATGTTTTAACACACAGACCTTTTCTTCCAGATTTAGGCTCTAGGAACCCTAGCGTCTGGTGCCCCTATTTTCCCAGAGTGGACCGCGTCAAAGCATTTGCCATATTCCTGCAGTGACAATTGGAACCCCCGGGGGTAAGCGAAAAGGTTTCATATGTAAAAAAACAGGGAAATCTGAAGTTTCGAAAGGTTAAACAAACTCGCCTCAGAATATAAAAAAATATATAAAAAATATTAGAATAGGATAAAGCAAGTGCAAAAATTTTTTTTCTTCTTTTCGTAATTAGGAATACATTTTTTTCTTTTTAGGTCACAATATGATTTTTTTAACAACAATTTTCTGGTTGGTAGCGACGAACGCACAACAACTTGATATACGAGAATTGACAAATATTAATGGATATATTCCTATTAAAACTGACGAGGTAAAAGTAATTAACCGTTACGATAAGGTACTACACCATGTACGAAAATACCTAGAATCTTTAGCTACAGCCACTTTTGAAAATAGACAACTTCTAGAATCAGTAAACAAAAATCTCCTCCTTTTACTCAGTGCAAGATTAAATATCTTACGAATTCTCAATAGACAAAAACCCGGACTCTTTAATATAATAGGCAAAGGGCTAAAGTATGTCGCGGGTTCAATGGACAGTGACGATGAACAAGTTATTAAGGATACACTGAACATAATACACAGTAACCAACTTACTACTAACACAACAATTAAAAATCTGGCAATAGTTAATACAGTCATGACAGAGAATATCGAGAACATAACGAAGCATATTAATAAGCAGCAAATTTTGATAAGTAATTACATTAATAGATTCAAAGATGAAACCCAAAATAAAATAAAAACAGTAGAGGACGAAGTTACATTTATAGAGCACGTGTACAAAATTAATAACGATATTCTGATTCTAAATAATCACATAGAAGACATTTGAGAATTGTATTTTCTTGTAAACTGGGAATTATTCCCACTGACATTTTAACACAGAAAGAGCTGGATTTAATTACAGACTTTGACAGCTATAGCAAAACAAAGGTGGTTATCCTATTTCAAAACGATAAGCTAATATTGACCTTGCTTATACCTCAATTTTCTAATAACATACTTTCAAAAATTCCAGAGTTTTTAGACATTCAGAAGTTCTGACAGACAATAATAATAATATTTTTGACACTTTTGTTAAAGACAACATGGAACGCAATTTGATTATGCTAAATGATAAATGCATTTTAGACATTTTTGAATACAAAGAGGCACAGTGTGAATCATTATTGGATACAGAAGAACCCTCGTTGAAAGAAGTTGTTCAGGGAATTATAATATTTAAACACTTTAGAGATAATATAACTCATGACTGCAGCAAGATTGAAGTAAAACAGAGAGGAACATTTCTTATAAGATTTGAAAACTGTAATATTTATGTACTAAATAAGACATATTCTAATTTAAAGATAAAAATGTATGAACATTTTATTTTACCATATTAGATTACAAAGATTAAAACTAATAATATAACTAAAGTTAACTTAAAACTTGAAAATTTATACCTAAAACAGCTGCAGCATGAAAATAATGTTAAAATTCTGGTTGACAAACATAAAATCACAAAAATAATAAGCTTGAGCATGGATTTGTTAATAATTATTTTTGCCATAGTATTTGTCATAATTTTCAAACAAACTCGGAAATGGTACACAGTTTCTAACACCCAAATCAGAACGGGTCATATCCAAGATGCAACATTTCTTCAACTCGCAACAACGCAATTAAAATAGTAATAAAATCGATTGGGGACAATCGACTTAAGTATCAAATTCTAGAATTAGTACGTTCAACTTCAACCCATTAAAAATACTAAGAATTGAACGTAAGTACTTTTCAAGTGTTTCAAACGCTATAAACTCTCCAAGTGGTTGCGACCCAAAACAATTTCTTAATAACTACTCTACATTGTAGAAACTGTGAACCAACTAAACGTTTAAAATAAAAAATGCATATCAAGCAGGAAAAACAATTCAACGTTTGTCAACCCCAAAAACCGAACAAAAATATTCTAAACAATAACACATTCAAAAATTTTGTAAAAATGCGCAATAAGCTATTAAACCAGAAATCAATTTGTATTTATAGTTTAAGATTTTTATTAGAAAAGTCAGTTGTAATTTTAACTAAGAAATAAATGGTCATAAGACCAGAAAAAGTAAAAATTATTGTTGTTTTTTATTAAATGGTCACAGACCAGGAAAACACTCTAAAAACAGGACTTTAAACTAAATCCTGTTTAACTTGTATGTCAAAAACAACAACTCTATCGTTAGTATAACTTAAGGTATTAAATCATAGTCTGTCATTTTATTTAAATTTTATAGTTATATACTATACATGAAAATTATACTTAGCTTTTCTAACTCATTCTAAATTACACAATTATTATATTTTCTCTGTCGCTAGTATTAGGGTTCGTATTTATATTTCCATTTTACCAATCAAAATGGTTAGTGTTTAGAATTGCACTCACCCGGTTGATATTTACTGTTGATATATCAGTTTCAGAGAAGTACGTCAACGGCTGGATTCAAAATCATTTCGATCAGATGAAAGGGTTGTTAGAGGCCTAAAATTAAGTATTGCTTCAGATTGTGCTGAAACAGTTGTCATCACTTCAAATGTTAGGGCTGCATTGGCCACTACTCTTATTAAATGATGTTTCGTTTGTTTTACTGCAGATTCCCACAAACCGGCAAAATGGGGTGATCTTGGTGGGATCGTGCGCCAATCTATTCGATCTTCTATGCATAGTTTTGTTATTTCAGCTTTGTGATTTTCACTTTCTAACAGTAGTTCAATTAGTTAATATTTTGCTCCAAGAAAATTGGCAGCGTTGTCTGACCAAATTGTGTTGCACAGCCCTCGACGGGCAACGAAACGGCACAGAGCAACAATAAAGGCAGGTGTAGACAAGTCGCTGACCGTTTCGATATGCACTGCCTTTGTCGTTCTGGTGTTACTCTCTCCTTGGGAAGGCTGCCCATCAAAGGATTCTTTTTTGTCGGCTTTGTGCGAAAACATCTAATACATCGATGCACAACGTTCTTGCAGATATGCAATCCATGAAATCAACAAAACACCAACAAACAAACTACGTTTTTATTTTTCCTTACTGTCTTTGGACAATTGGATGGTTTTTTGCCATCACTGAATGCAGACATAAGGTGTGATGAATTGCATACACAAGTTAATTTTGTTCTCGCAAGAGAATGCTGCTTTGTTGCATTTATACCCTGCCGACGTTATGACTGATGAAGAACAATAACAACTATTTCAGTAAGTTGACGAATATAATAATATAATTTTATTAACAATTCACTGCCGCTTAAACAATCAAATTTAAATATGGAAATACGTTTCTTGTCACGGTTGCCAATGTTAAATCTTAAAACATTTAGTTTTTAACAAAAGAAAATTATTTTATTTTCTTTCCAAATTTTTTTAAGCCGTACAAGGCAAGTACAACGACTAAAAATACTTAATGCTTAATTATTTCTAGGTATACATATAAAAAAGAGAAGAAAGGAAAAAAATGCAATTACATAAACAAAGTTTCATTGAATTCGTTTGTAGATGGTATTCAGACTATTTTATTCATAAAAAGTCTAAAGTTGCACCTTTAGAATTTTATGTTTGTGATATTCTAAAGAGATTTATAACAAGAGGATTCTCTTATAATGAAAAATTTTTTCTGATATATTTGAAAATGAATCACGTTTTATTTGGTGAAATATTAATTATTTATTTCCAATCGGTTATTTGAATGAAACTGCACCAACTTTTTTACCTACTTCTTTAAGACACAGTTTTTTCTCAAAAATTGACAAGGCACGGATAGTGAGAGGTTAGCCAGGCTTATCTGTACATTATTTTTTTTTTTAATTTTTTTGTTTTTAATTTTAAGTTAATATTAAAATTAGTTTTAAGTTTACTCTAAGCTATGAAATTTTTTTCTTAACCACGTAAAGCCTCGAGAGCTAGTACGCTTCTCCTTATCTACTAATATTTTTTAATTATTTATAACAATTTGTTGCAAGAAAGTTACTGTTTGATTTGTATTTTTCTTAGTTATATTTTTTGTCCTACGGTTTCTTTTTTCATAGATTGCTCATAAAAATTAAAAAGTTTTATATAAAGGCTCAATTAAAAACTAATCCTTAACCTTATACCTTGTAAATGCAAAATAAAATACGGTCTTTTACATAAATTGTATGATTTTGATTTTAATTTTATTATACTACTAGCTACCTCCGGTGCGCTTCGCTACACCTATCCACAAAAAATACAATAAAAATAAACACTTGGAAGAAAGTATGATTAATCTTTAACTCGCAAATGCACGCTATTCTCACGTCAAAAATGTTTTAGTTCATATGCAAGGTACGACGCCCACTGTTCCCATCCAATCTGTTTTTTGCTAAACTATGCGTATTTACGCGATAATAATTTTCTTTTTGGTATAGGTGGTACCACTCCCACTGTCCCAATCGAGTCTGTCTTTTGTTAAACTATGCATATTACTATAAGGTTTACTTGTTCAAAGTTTCAAGACTTTATCTATTGCAGTTCTCTATACACGATAATAATTTTTCACATTGTATGGGAGGTACCACTTTTCCAATACAGTCGGTGTTCTGCTATACTATGCAACAACGGGGTTACTGGTGCAAAAATTCAAAGATCTACCTATCTTATTTCTCTGGCGACTTAAAAAGAGGGCGTTAATGAAAAAGCTTGAAACGCACCCAAATCCGCTGGCTCGTAACATCCTCAACGACCGTGGATACACTCGACTAAGAAGGAAAAATCTTGTTTCTCTTGGCCAAAGATCAGTTTATTTTACCTTAGATTTAAGATATGAGTACTTATTGTTAGTTCAAGTACCTCGAAGATACAATAAATAAATATTTCAACCATTTTATGCTTGTACTTGTCTTCACTAACAATCTGGACGGAGATACTATTTCTTAGGAGTTCCATATAGTAACAATTGTGCTTTTCAATTATTTCACTTGAAAGGCCCTTTGTTACTTTAAAATCAGTAACATCAGGTATTTTCTGCTGGTCTATAGGCCAGTATGTAGGTTGCCCACTAGAAACGACGTTTAAGCCCATTTTTGAGATTGTGTCAAACAAAATCCGACCTTTCGGAGTAATAAGTCGCGACCCCCATAAGGTATGTTTTGCGTTGTAGTCACCAGCTGCTATGAACCGGTGTCCTAGTAATTTGTAGAAGTCTCGGTACTGACTTTCCGAAATTGAAAATCTAGGAGGGGAATAAATTGAAAATATAACCAATTTCTGATAAAAATCTTCAAGGCAGATGTTTGTTGCTTGAATGTAATCCTCACAAAAATCATGTAATAAATAGTGTTTGAGTCGAGCTTTTAGCAGAATAGCCGAACCGCCACATGCTCTACCACGAAGGTCTTTCGTATCGTATAAAATATAACCTTGGATTTCAAAGAAGCTATTGTTTGTTAAGTGAGTTTTTGAAATCAGCATGACATCAATTTGTTTTTTATTTAGAAATATTCAAGTTCTTTTTTGTGTTGTCGTACGCCGTTTGCGTTCCAGAAGCATATTTTTATACAGTTTATGGTTTATTAAGTACCGCCTGCAACATCGTAGATTGCATGCGTACCATTTCTTGCATCATGCTGCTAATAGAGCTCATGAAGCTGTTTAACGAATGCACTAATGTCTCGATGCTTGCTTCAAGACGACTAGAGTTAGATGAAGAGTTTTGTTCTTCAGATTCCAGATGTGATAAAGGATTCGAGTTTGATTTAGCTGGCGGATTGAGTACTGGAGCACGGTTAGTTTTAATAATATCTGCGTATGAGACATATTTCGCGATTGGGTAGGATAACTGGGGTAATAGGCAGTTGATAGATTTGGGAGGAGTGGTTGTTTGGGAGGAGTACCTACATTTTTCGAAGACGTCTTTACCATTGAATATACAGGGCAACCTCTATAGTTAGCAGTGTGATTTCCACCACAGTTGCTACATTTTTTAACCTTCGCATCGTTTTTCGATTTGTCACATTGACTGGAACCATGTAGCTCCCCACATACAACACAAACCGGAGGCAACTTACAATAGGCCCTAGTATGGCCAAATTCTTGGCAGTTCAGACACTGGACGGGACCTGAACGTTTATGCGGTTCTTCAACGGTAATTCTTCTATGAAGTAGGTATTTTAAACTATAGATACGGTGAGTTTCGTTTTTTTTAGTCTGATGTCTCCTGGTTCTAATTCTACTCGAAATAGTGGTTGAGGGACGCGATCTCGATTTCTGAGATTGGCTACGCTTTTAACATTAAAACCATTTTTATTAAGTCCAGATTTTATTTCATCTGGATCAACGCATGCATCTATACCTTTCAAAACAACTTGAAGACCTTTGCCACTCTTCAGTTGATAGGTGTAAAAGCTTTTTTTGCGGATCTCAAATTCTTTAACAATTTTGCGATAACTGCTCTCATCACTAACTTGACTTTTGGTTTCATTTATGGTGCCTCGTTTGATTGGGACCACATAGGTAATTAAATTTTTTATTAAGTCATTTGAGTTTTGCTCCCTCAAATAAATTGGAGGTGGTTTGGGCATTTTATGTAATGTTGACTCATTTGTTTCGCCATCTAAAATTGCAAAGCGGTTTTGTGAAGTAGTACTTTTAGCTTCCCTACCTTTTGGTACTTTTGGCACTGGTGCTGTTTGCGAAGATTTTGGGCTTCATCTACGTTTGAACTATACATCATCTGTGAAAATTTCAAGGGTGTACCTATTACGGTTCTAGAGATAAAAGGCGCTGACAGACAGACATACGGCCAGACATTGTAGCGAATACAATATTGTCACGTTTTTACCCTTTGGGTACAGAGCTCTAAAAAGTGGCAAAATCGGTGCAGCTATAAGTAATACGATTACCAACGACGGACATTTGATAGATTCCCAGCGAAAAAATTCGAGTTTTTATAAGCAGCACACTATTTTCCTGTCATACAAAAGCTCTTAATAGTAAGCACATAAATGTTGCCTAAATAAATGCAATTTTGTATGACAGAAAATGTTAAGTTTTTATTAAACAACGAATTTTTTACACTTCCCCTTACAGTAGTGCATACCGAAAAGCACAAATGTAAAGCAGAGCTAACAAAAATTGAAATTTACGAGGAGTTACACGAATTTCGAACATAATACGGTATGATTTTAGAACATCTACACTGCGTAGAAATAATCGCTCAAAAGGAAAAGCTACAAAGTGGGACATCGCGAACAAATATCATGTCATACGTAAGCAGGTTTGTAAGCAATAACAACTCGTCATTCCCTTACAAACCTGCATACGACGAAGCAGTATTTTTTTGCTGGGTTATAAATCAACTCTTTGATTACAAAATTAAATTTTAAGTTCATTTTGAAAAAACTTTTTCAAAACTGTTAAATTATTTAAAATAATGTATATTTAACGAAGAAAAGAACACATTTTTAATAAAATTTCCCTGTTGATGTTGGAAAAACGGAAATCTGAAAAGTGATGTTAAATGAATAGTCTCTGTTAAATATAGAAAACTATAGGAAGAATATAAGGTCGATTGACAAAAATAACTTGAGGAATGTGGAGTTAAAAAAAATTTGTTATGAGTAATAAAGGACAAATAGCTCTAAGGCTATGGCAACTTATGTTTTTTTATGGAAAGGTTCAAGAGATATAAGATGACCGAAGCAAGACGCTTGTGTGAGCTCCAATGCCAGTTTTGTACGTTTTAAGACATTTTTTTTATGATGTTTTAAGAATTGTGTACAGTGCAGTCCTATGTATACGACCAAAGACAACAATATAATTTATCGAATGTAGTGCCAATTATTGTAAAATATTTATCATCCGTAAGTGACGAGGAAGGGAATTTTGTACAAAATATTTTGCTTTCATGTAACATTACCCTTTTAAGTACAAGCTAAAGTTCCCGATTAGGCGATCTGCTAAAAACTTTTAAATTTAAAAAGTTTTTTTTGTGTTAATTAAAAACTATCTAACATTCATTCATGCTTGTTTTAACTAATTCTTTTATGATTTTGTATACTATCGCATTGATGACACCTTGAGTCAAGCGGATCTAATCATTTTCAGCATTAGTTTTTTAATACTTGTTATCTCTTGTTGTTATCTCTTGTTGTTGTATTTTAGAGCCTTAAACTAATCTGAGAAGAAAGTCTAAAGTAAAGTTTTTATGAAAAAATGTCGTTCGACCGGTTCATTTCCTTGATAATTTTTACCTTAAACAAAAATAAAAATTAATCGAAAACGAGATTTTGATACGAAAAAAACAAATTGAAGTTTTGATATTTAAATTCTTTAGTAATTATCTTTATTCAAACGTTAGATCTGAAAAACTATATTTTATATTTACATATTTGCTTTATTTTTTAAAATTCATATATATTTCGAACTGCTGCATCCAAATTTAAACTATTCCCTTTTTAGTAAGTTGGATGCGTTCATGAACTGCTTCATACAGTTTTTGTCTAACACTGGCTGGACTTAAGTGTATATATTTTTAATGTTTACTTTTAGTCCTAAGATGTGAGGACTTATTATTAGTTCATATTTTAAAGATACAATAAATAAAATGTTGTTTAAATTTCATAATAATAGCATTTTATTCAATACAAAATTTCATACCATTTTTTAAGATGTTTTTATGTTATTTCAACAGGGGCATCATAAGTGGGAATTGAAGTAATAATAACGAAATGAATTTCTGGTTATTTCAACATTAAAATCGCATTTGTGCAACATGAAATTAATGTTGAAAAAACTTTTTTGTAATGTGTAGTTAATTCAATATTTCGTTAACATGATTTATAGTTGTTAATGAAAATCATGTTATATTAACATCAAGTGCTTATGAAGGAAAATCATTATTTAAAAGGGTTTTTTTAGTTGATTTCACGGTATTTTTTTAAAAAACAAATTTTCTTATCAAAAAAAAATATTTATTAAACTCTATGAAATATGGAACCTACTAAGAATCACAATTTTAAAGGAAAAAATTTTACAATAAAATATTTTTAAAACAATAAACTTTTTACAACCTTATTCCAATGGGATTTAATAGTTAAATGATTTGTTAAAATTAAATTAAAATGTATTTATTCGCATTAAAATAAAAAAACAATTAAACTGTAATTCCATAATTTTGTAATCACATACTACTTACCAATATATAAGCAATTGTTTAAACTATTTTTAAGTTTTTTACTTAAACTTTTTGTACCACTTTTAAAATAAACGTGAACTGAATTGTAATTGTTGCCATCTTTGCTTATAAATAGATATATATGTGCTGCTAACGTTTGTATTTTATCCCGAGTCTGCATTAACAGCAAAACTTCAATGCCAATAAAAGGCAAAAGCACTGCTAGACCATATAATAAAAGTAACTGATGTTATAGCTAATGATGTTACGTTGACTTGAGCTTTTATATATAAAAAATCTTATACATGTGAAAACATATACGCAGGAATACACAAGCACCGGCACATTCGCATATTTGATTTCCTCAATATTTCTTCAAGTACTATTTAAAGCCCCTGTATGCTATTCAACTAAATGTTGTTGCTTTATCTTTTGTTTGTATTTTGCTGTTGTTATTATAATAAATATCCAATTTATATTTTTTGTTATCCTGTTTGTGCAACGAGATTTGCTGTGCCATGTAGCCTACATTTGACAAGCGGTATTAAAATAAATGCTTATATTTTTTCTCACTTTATAACACATCTAACAATATCTTTTATAACAATTTTCATTTATACCTTGTTCAAATTTGCATTTTTTACTTTCCTTTTTTATGCCCATTTAAATATAGGTCAGCTTAATTCACATTGTACATTGCACAGGTTGCTTTCCAAGCTCTGTGAAAAACATTAAACACACTATTCAATACACATTATATTTAAAGACAATACATTGTTGTCTACACTTTTCTCGTTTTACTTTTGTTGATATAAACATAAATGTAATTGTATGTATATATGTATTTTGTTTTGCTAATATAAAAAAAAAAACGGTTTTGTTTTAGCAAAAAATTTACACCAAAAAGCAATCAAACGAATACCGTACGACTTCACACATCCGTCAAGTGTAACATTAAAAATTGTACTACTACTGCTGGCTGCCATTCAGATAGAGTAACTTCAAAATGGCTACACATATCTACAAATACACAAACACATAGTCTGACACACAATACAACAGTATTTTTGTTTCTGCTATTGTGATACCTTACGCACTGGGATTCAATTGTTGTCTTTGTAGTATTTGTAAAATAGCTCTTAAAATGTACAATACTTTTTACTACTCCCCACAAAAGTATACACACTTTCTTTGCAGAAACCAACCAAAAAGACGATGACGCTCTCAGTAGAGGAGAAATGTTCCGCACAACTGAAAATAAATAACAAGGGTTGCCACATCCTTTTTTATATGTAACAAGATTTTTAAATGAATATAAGAATAAAAAAAGATTGCAAAACAAAATATTTAAATTAGGCGTTCTAATTGGTTGGAGGTCTGTGTAAATAAAAGTGGTACAAGAAGTATTAAATCGTCAACGGTAAAAAGATAATACATCACGTAACTAGTAGAGTAAACAATTACATGAAAAAATTAGGTTAAGAAATTATTAAAATTCTCAATGTTGGTTCCTTTAACTATAACTAAGAATTATTACAGCAGCTAGCACTAAATAAGATCGTTAAGACCTGTCAGAGACTATATAAATAGTGTTGATTGAATCCCTCTTAAGCCAACTTTATAAAGCGTAATCCATTCCTGTCACTTACAAACCATGTGTCAGTTCTTTCTAATCTGAATTTTAAACACATTCAATAAACTGTCAAGCAAGTATACGAGAGCTGAAAGAGGTTACTTTTACATTAAAATTCGAGAAAGTTGTTGGTTTTAATAAAATTAGTGAAAAAGTGATTTTAACGGTACTCAGTATAGTAAACGAAAAAAATTCTTTTCAAAATTATGTAAATTCTTAACAACATATACAAAATTATCCATAACAAAACTACTGGGAAACTACTCCAATATTAAATGAGAGCAGATTGATATATTCCGAACTATATTTTGCATTAAAAAAATTTAATTTTTATGATATAAAGACAAGTAAATGTCATAAAAATGACAGGATCTAAACATTTATTTAGAAAAGAGTTAAGATTTTCAGTCAAGAGCATTTAAAAAATATAAAAAGTCCCTTCCACTGCTGCCAAAGTATAAATTCTGTGTGATAATCTCAACTATTCAATAATTTGACCACTACACTGTACAACGGTTAAAAAAATTAAAGATATCTTTACACCAAATCCTTAAAAACTATCACGACGCTTTTCTTTTGATGACTAATTAAAGAGCTCCAAGAATAATACAAAACAGAAATAATTGTTACTCAACTCAGCTGTATTTGATTCTCTTTACTCTCTTTTAAAATTCGTCACATCATCAAAAGATCGCCCAAAATAAAATGCATCCCTGTTACTATGGTATCTCAGGTACCAAGTTTATCACCGCGTTAGTGAAATGTGCTTTAACATCCCACATTATCACTACAGAAGCTCTAAGAATCGAAGATATACATTGTCGATAACCACAAAATTAAAAATAAAATACAAGACACTTTGACATGACCATTTCTGTACATGAAATATTTTTTCTATAAATTTTGATGCTGGTGCAGAGGATAATCGAAATGGAATGCAAAACAGCAGATTTTGGAACTTTTATCTGTCTGTGTGAAATTAAAGAAAACATTTAAAACTAGTTACTTATTTCATATATGTATGCTTATATTAAAAAAAAATATTTATTTTTACTTAAAATCCAAAGAGAATTGTTAAGTTGCCCTTTTATGGTATTTTCCTCTTCTGAAAAAAAGCCTAATTTTTATAAAATTTTCATATTTTTATAATTGAATTCGTAAATAGTCCACAAAGAACCAATAATAAGCAATAACACTAAATGGAAACAAAAACTTTTTCTATGAAATTAGGAAGTATAAATTTGTGATTAAATATTTAAGTAAAAGCATTCAACTCTTAAGTGCGCACATAAGTATGCTAAAATATTCATCAATACGAGCATTGCGATATGGAATGCAAAATCTATACTCTCATATACGAGTATGTGTTCAAATCACACAGCACCTTTGTGCGTAAAGAGAGTCTTTGCAGTTTAATTAAAAAAGAGAGCTGAGCTCCAGTTCTCTAAAGTTTAAACAAATCAAAAGAAAATATACAAATAGGTATATGAGAACAAGGCAAACAATCACAAATACACTGAAAGAGGTGCTATTGCCAAAGTCACTAAAAAGTAACGACTGTGTAACGAAATTAATCATATCGCTGAAGCCACGTTATTGATACCACAAGGAGTAATGCATAAATGCCCTAAAAGTATATACTTTATATGAATTTCAGATTTCGACACCACGAAGTAATATTCGTTAAACATTATCTTTGATTAATACTATTGTTTACCTTGGCAAAATGCTACTATGGTTATAAGAATTAGCTTCATTAGCTGAGTTTACTAATTTTACAAGATACTATAGATCTTTTTATTTTAGGAAAAAATATAAATTGTACCTGTTTGAAAAAAATATATAAAAAGTAAGCTTGAACACAAAAGAAAAATTCAGAAATTTTCTGCCTCATGAATAGTTTACTTCCGCCTGCATACATATTTTAAAAGCTCTATTAATATCAATATTTTGTGCTTTTCTAAATTTTGGTAGGCAGATAACTTTTAAAACAGTAGCAGTGTTATCTATACATATAATAAAATAGTAATTCATTTTCATCTGTCTGTCTACTTTTCTTTTCCGTTCGCATCACGAAAAAACTACTGGATGGATTTTAACAAAATTTTGTGAGGAGGTACCTAAGTATCCTGATTGAAATATAAGATATTTTTTTCCGGAAAAATATTTTATTCCAAGAGAAATAAGAGAGGTATTTTAACTGCTTAGTACGGCACGGCATCTTAAGTCTTGAAAGTGGGATATTTTAAACACAGATGGCGCTAACCAAATATGAATTACCTGATGCCAAATAGCCAATTGAATAAAATTTGTATTTGATTCGTATTTTTACTTTGTGGAATTACATTGTTGCAAAAACTTAATAGAAACGAGCAGCTGTTTTTGTATAATCGGAGCTTTCCCAGTTTGCTAAGTTTGCCTTAATTGTTGTTACAGAATTTTCTTAAGTAGCTCATATATATGAGCTCATATAGCTCATATATATGTACACATGTTGCGAGCGAGTATTTATTTGATCCTGAACGGTGGTTTGTAGATATGTTAGAAAGTGTTAAACAGTGTCAATAACAGTTATTTATACAAAGCTGAATAAAGTGCCTTTAAATTAAAGTAGTTATTTGCGTGTTTAATTTTTGAAGATTCCATTGTTGAATAAATTGAACATAACAATATTTTTAAGTCGCGGACGTGAATAAAGCCTGGTACTCTGTTCAGTTTTTCATGCGGAATGCTGTCAAACTACATACATAAAAAACTTTTATGAAAAAGTCATGAAAAATTGTTGCAGAAGTAGTACTCTGTTTTTACTGTATGACAAATACACGTCGTG
Source organism: Phasia obesa (assembly GCA_949628195.1). Taxonomy (NCBI): domain Eukaryota; kingdom Metazoa; phylum Arthropoda; class Insecta; order Diptera; family Tachinidae; genus Phasia; species Phasia obesa. The sequence continues at coordinate 53,813,387 of OX451218.1, read as the reverse complement.
TAAAACCATTTTTAGCGTTAATTTAAAATTTGATAAGAATGCTACGACTTGAGTGTGGCAATAAAATACTGTTGTTGCTAGTTTCTTCTTAGTTAAGTTGCATTTTTTCTTTTATAGGTGGTACTCTCTAAAAGTAAGAGTCTTATAATTGGTGTGGAATACTTTCAAAGCAAAATCGAGCAAAATATTGCCAGGCCGCACACGACGTGGCGGGCACAGCTAGTCTTTAATAAAATACTTGGCGATTCGCTAGTTGCCAAATTGGAATTATGATCAAAGTTACTGTTGTTTAATTTTTTTTTTTAAGTTAAGCCTACTACTCTGTTAGAATTTGTGAAAAATGTTGAGCAACATTTATTATAACATAAGGAAAATTTGACATTTAAAATGTGTTGTCTATCTCGAGATTTAAAGGAATTTTATGATTATATTGCTTTTAAATATACCACGTTGTTTTACAAAATTTTCTTCAAAAATTTTACAAAAAAATTCACATTAAATAATGCCCATTTTTTTATTTCACAGCGTTGGTAAAATGTTGCTAGAAACATTTCAATGTTTTTCCGCAGTAAAACAACATTTTTTCATGACTTTTTCATACAAATATTTTATGTATGTAGTTTGACAGCACTTCGCATGAAAAATGAACAGAAATTATGGGCTTTAAAATATAATTTGTAATTTTATAGTAACATTTATTAAATAAATGAATAAATATTAATTTATTTACATTGTATCCACCTAAAATTTGCTAAAATTTTCCTATAAACTAGTAGTAAAATGGCCTCAGTAATGATAACTCTCAGCGAATTAATTATAATTTAGGCTAAAAGCAGGATATTAACATCAAAATCCAATAAAAAGTATATTTTAATTCCCAAACAAATCTTAAAACATATTTTCACCTACAATCTGAACTTCTTCTTCTTAAGAGACGTGAAAAATAATAGTAGCCTAATCAAGCGTTCCCATTAGTATATTTCATTATAACGCAAACAAAAATTTTGTTTTTGCTGCACAGTCTACTAATTTGTCATAATTAGTAAAATTTTACAGTGACGATTTTTGTCTACATCAAAAAGGTTCTAATAAGATGACTATTACATGTCTTCACATTAAGATTCAATATTTACAGAGTGTAACGACCAACTCAAGAACAGACATCAAGCGCTATTATAAGGGTAGAGTGGCAATCTTTACATACAAATTCACAACGGATGTCCTTTGCATAGAGGCATTATGCTCTAAGTCACGTCCTAATAAGAAAAATGCAATAATATTATGTATTATGAAAACAGATTGTAGTACTTTTTTACATAACCATAATTAAAAACAAGTAAAAGTGCTATATTCGGCCGTGCCGAATCTTCTATACCCTTCACCACGGTGATTTTATTTATACAGACATGTACAGCATTATCCATATTGTTGACTCTTTACTTAAATAAAGTCGTATGAGAAAAAATCATTATTCATGAGTTAAAGAAATAGAAGACAAATTCCGTTTGCTACAATTGTCGCCGTGTTGTCAGCTACTTAATGATATTGAAGCCGAAAGCTACATCGTAAACTCTGACATTGTTGTAGAAATACTTATTTTGCTTTTATAAAATAAAATAACTTTTTCAAAAAATTATAAATATTTCCTCCAATACTTTTTGTTTGAATATGAATTTGTAATTTACCATTTTGTGACATTTTCTTCTGTTGAATAAAATAGTAATTAGTCTAAGTTGACGACAGCCACAACGGTGGCCGTGTAGCCATGTAGCTTTGCTGACTTCAAAATAATCGTTTTATTTCTGACAGTTTGTAGTCGGTATCCTGATGATGTCTATGTGTTTAATGCGCCTAGGTTTTAAAAGAGAGATATCATCTATTTAAAAATCAAACGCATTTAAAAAAATATGTTACTCTATATACACACATACATACATATGTATATTCTTAATATTAAATATATGTTATGTTACAGTCATGATTTTCATTTTCAAAGAAATATTGAAATTTTTGTTTTAATTTTTCGAAAATTGTGTGTAAAAATTTTTTGTAAAAATATTTTTATTAAAAATTTTTTGTAAAATTTTATTCGAAAATTTTTTAAAAAATTTTTTTTTCGAATATTTTTCTGTAAAATATCTTTTTGAAAATGCTTTGTAAATTTTTTTGTAAATATTTTTAAAAAAAATTTTTTAAATTTTTTTTAAAAAATTTAAAAAAAATTTTTTTTTTTTAAATTTTATTGAAATTTTTTTGTTAAACTTTGGACCTTTCTCCAATCTATATTGAGTTAGAATGGTCAGACTAAAGCAAAAAAAAATCCTTACAAAAAAAAAATTTTCTCATATTGACACATGGGGGGTCCTTTTAACTGCTCCTATTTATCAGTGGGTACCCTGTGGGTCCATTGGCTACCTCTATGTGTATTGCTTTCTATTAAGGTCACTAATACAAATCAAAGCAGAAAAACCCTACCAATCTAAAAACAAACAAAAATCGCCCCTCGCAGGGGGTTATTAATCCCCCGAGATCTGTATGCACTCCTTGCGATCTACCTGTCGCAGTCTAATATTTATTTGAGAAAAAAAGGCAAAACAGAATCATTAAAGCTGAAAAAAATTAAAAAAAAACCTGAAAAAACGTGAAAAAATATAGGTGGGCGTGGTTTTTGGCCCGCAGCCTCCAAAGGAATGATCCGATGTTGCTGAATTGCAATACCAAAATTTTCGAAACTATGCCTGACAGATTGGTGTACTTAAATTTTTTGTATCTCTTCTAGTGCCTTGGCAAATGACATTACCACACTAACACGGACAGACGGACAGACGGACATCGCTTAATCAACTTCTCTATGTATAAGGATACAGAATATATATACTTTATGGGGTCGGAAATGAATATTGTAGAAATTACACACGGAATGACAAACTTATATATACCCTTTCCACCTGTGGTGAAGGGTATAATAAAACAATACAAATAAATATATAATAACTTTTTTTACTTAATTGCTTATTTATTATTTTTTACCTCTTATTGTCAAAATCGTTTTTTTTTTTTGTTGATATCTGGTGCTAACTAACAAAAGCGGTCCAGGGGTCCAAATTGAGTTTTCGATAAAATACCTATTTCTAAAAAAAAATCAGGCAATACCTAATATGAAGTTATAGTTTTGAAGTTTTTAGTTCAAATGTATAGATAATCGGACTAGATTTCAGTTGTTAGGACGGCCTAGTTAAATATGTTAAATATGATGCTCTAAACTTTAATTTTATTATATAATTGACAACATTTGCCGCAGTTGGCAATATATTGATTGACCAATGAGCATATAGCTTCTAAGCAATAACTTAACGAACTTTCGTTGAATTATCGTTTAGTTGCCATTAGCGAATCAAGACCAATCTTTTATAACTACGATGGCATTCTTTAAGTTTTTTCATGTGCAACAGGTTAATATAAAAGAAACCCTATATGAGCATATATGATTTTCTACGAAATTTTGAGCGCGTAATGCATATGGTCGCCGCTGAAGAGCTATTTAACTACACATCATTATGCAACTCGTTGTCAGGCACTGCTAGATTAGTCCTGAACTTAGTCCTGGTTATACTAAAATAGATTATTTAGGGTATTGTGTAAGCCAAGAAGGCATACGCCCAGGTGATTTCCATTTAGCCCCGATAAAGTGTTTTCATCAGGTCCCGTTCTTGCTATTTACGACCCACGTAAACAAACCGAATTACATTGCGATGCAAGTTCATCCGGATTTGGTGCTTTTGCAACGTAAACTAGAGGGCAAGTTCCATCCTGTTATGTTTTATTCTACATCTACCACAGCTGCTGAAATGCGTTATCATAGTTTTGAGTTGGAGACATTGGCTATTATATATGCCTTACGCCGCTTTAGAGTTTATCTGCAAGGTATTCCTTTTAAAATTGTAACCGATTATAATTCTCTGGCGCTAACTTTAAACAAGAAACAATTGAACGCTAGAATTGCTTGGTGGGCCCTAGAGTTAGAAGACTATAATTATACTATACAGCACAGGGGTGGTGTCAGTATGGGTCATGTTGATGCTCTAAGCCGCTGTCAAATTGCTGGAACTGGTATTGATGTTGATGCTTTCACCACTGCTGTAGAAAATAGGACGGATCAAAAAAATGTGAATTGGTTGCGAACAGGAGAAAGTTGAGGACTTTGTATTACGAGATGGATTAGTTTTTAAAATGGGCAAAAGCACTACAATTATTCGTGCCATCTAAAATGGAACTTAATGTTATCAGATTGATACATGAAAAAATATGTCATTTGGGGTTGTAATCAAATAAAGAAAAACTACTGGTTTCTTAGAATGAAGGAGAAAGTAGAAAAATAGTTACGGAACTGTATTCATTATATTATGTGTTCGGCACCTGCTCATATTAACGAGCGCAATCTATATAGCATTCCTAAAAAAACGGTTGCTTTCGACACTATACATTTGGATCATTTTGGGCCTTTGCCTTCTATTAACTCAAAGCGAAAGCGCCTTTACCCATTATCGGACCGTATAACTTGTTTCACCTCTCTTAAGTTTAGTCCTTATTTATTGCAGAAAAATATATCATACATTAAAGTTGCTACTGCTTCTCCACAGGCAAATGGGCAAGTAGAGCGTGTAAATAAAAATAATACGAGCCATGTTGAGAAAAATAACTGAACCTATTAATCACGCTAACTGGGCCATTATGTTGGGCAAAATATAATACGGTCTCAATAATACTATTCACTCAACTACAAAGGAGTCTCCTAGTAAATTACCTTTCGGTGTTGAGCAAAGGGGTGAAGAAGTGGATGAACTCACTGAATATCTAGAAGAATCGTTAGATGCAAATGTAGGATGCAATCTGAATGATATTCAGTCCTCTGCCTCAGATGCTATAGACAAGTCTCAAAAATACTCTCAGCAATATTTTCAGCAGCGTAGCAAAGCAGCGAAGAAATATAGTGAGGGCGAATTTGTTATTCGTAACCTGGATACCGTTATCGGGAAAAATAAGCAATTAATTCCAAAATACCGCGGTCCGTACGTTATTCATAAGGTTTTACCGAATGACCGTTACGTGATAAGAGACATTGAGAATTATCAACTTACACAACTACCATATAATGGTGTTGTAGAATCTTCTAGAATGAGAAAATGGTTAACAACTACACAGCTGAATGATTATCTATACTTCCTTAGACAAGTGGCAATACGTTTAGTATAAGTACATAGTATTAGTAATTTAATATTCCAAAGGTTACAATCGAGGTCGATTGAATTATCAGGTCGGCCAAAGCTGTAAAGTATAATTTTATTACATAATTGACAACATTTGTAATGTTTTCGCAGTTGGTAATATATTGATTGACCAATGAGCATATAGCTTCTGAGCTTCGTTGAATTATCGTTTAGTTACCATTAGCCAATCAAAATCAATCTTTTATAATTACGATGGCGTTCTTTGAGTTTTAAATGTGCAACAGGTTAATATAAAAGAAACCGTGTAAAAGAAAGGACGTGGAAAAAAACATATTTTCAAAAAATTATATTTTAATTTATAAAAGAGGATTTTACAAACTAAAATATATTCTGTAGTTGATCTCAAGAATTATCTTGGTGCAACCGAAAACATAAATTTTTTTCGTCGTACTGTAAAATTTACCCTGGCAAGATAAGGTCCCTTTAGCCAGCTTGCGTCACATATTTATTTGATTTTGTTTTTAATTCAATTACATACATACATACATACATACATACATACATACATACATACATACATACATACATACATACATACATACATACATACATACATACATACATACATACATACATACATACATACATACATACATACATACATACATACATACATACATACATACATACATACATATTAATTTTTATGTATAACTTCGACCTAATAATGACAATGATTTCAATAAGACGTTTTTATTTTAAGAGACTAAACTTAGTCAAACCAAAAACAAAAAAATATTTTTTAAAACAATGGGAGTGATAATCTAAAAAAAAACATTTTGGGTGTAAAAAATAAATATAAGCATTTAAATTTAACAAAGAAAGTACATACAAATCATATAGCATGAATGCTGATAGTGATGATGATGACGATAATGCTGGCAGTGAAAATAACAATTTACACAACTGGTACTAAAAGTAAACAAACGTGCAGGATGTAAGACTCCAATGGGCAATGATGAAAAAAAATCAACAGACGATGCTCCAAATGGGAATCGATGTACTGTTATTGATACAGAGAACAATAACACCAACAACCATGAGACTAAAGAGAAGAAACTGTTGATTATAATAAACCTCCGCCTATTTTTATACCAAATGTGAATAATGACTCGAAAAGATTTTACTAAGCGAACTGATCAACCTCATAATTATTCTTCATTTTTTCACCAACAAAATTTTACTTATCTTAAGCATAACTCTTAGAGTCTCAATTACACAGGAATGTCTTGAAAATCGAATATTTAAACAAATTGATTAACTAATACTTTGCCACATATTTACAGGAAACTGAATTATTCTTGACAATAATAAGTTCTTACCAGTAGTATGCAGCGATGATATTAGGGAAAATCATATTCCAATTATAACAATATACAATACATTTGTACATAAGTTCTTGAAAAAAGTTAGGCTTATAGCAAATCAAATTAATATTCATTGCCTTAAATACTGGGCAGAATAAAATATAAACCCAAGTAACTCAATAATTAATGCCATAGAATTAGAAGAAGTCGTTAAAAAGTTTACGACCTAAAACATGAAGCTGCTTCCTTGTCAATTCCCGATTATGAAATAAACGAATATATCGAAAACTTTAGCAATTAAGTAGAAACCCAATTAATAAACGTGACTTCAAGCAAGTCTGCTTGAATATGAAGGGAGATTTATTCCATGATTCCAATAAGATCACGTAAACAGAAAAGCAACAACAACTGCACCGACTCAATATTTTGGCAATAAATATTGTAATAAGGATCCTATACGATTAATCCATATTCTAAAACAGGTCTAACCAGCGAAACGTAAAGTTGCTTGGTAATATAAGGATCAGAATTTTCTTTTGCCCACCTCTTTATAAATGCAGCCTTGTTCACAGTCATAATAATGTGTGCAACGAAGTTTAATTTAGAATCAAGTAAAATTACAAGATCCAAGAAAGTGTCGACTAAATGCAGCTGATGTCCTCCCAATGAGTAGTTAACAGCTATATAACTATTTCTAAACAATCGCATACATTTACATTTTTTCAGGTTTAGTTCCATTAAATTATTTTTGTACCATAAAAAGAAGTTTTTAAGATCACTTTAAAGGTAAGCGTGATCAACATATTGCTTGAAACTATAAAAAATGTTTACATCATCAGCATTCATCAAAATGTGGGAAAAGTTGATATCTTTCGGAAGATCATTTATAAACAGCAAAAAAAGATGAGGTCCGAGATGACAACCTTGCGAAATACCGGATAAAACATCAATGTCCTTACACGTACTCCTGTTGAATCATTTTGTTTTCTACAGGTTAAATAAGACATTAGCCATTAAAATTCTACGGGATACACCTAACAAATCCAATTTTGTTAATAGTAATTTATGGTTGACTTTATCAAAAGCTTTACTAAAATCAGTATATACAGCAACGGTTTGTTTTCTTTGCGAAAATCCAAAATTTACTAGAGTTGAAAGATGAAGAACGTTAGTCGTAGTCAAGCATCTCTTTCTAAAACCATGTTGGCTAGGTGATATAATTGTTAACATTTGATTACAAAGAGAATCAGCAACTAGTTTTTCAATCATTTTCGGAATGGCATTTAATTTTACAATTCCTGTATAGTTTGCAATGTCAGACTTATTCCCAAAACAAAGTAACTTGGCAAACCATCAGGACCATGGTTAAATTTAGTTTTCAATGCCTTCAAGCAATTAAATATATCCTTACTATTTAAAGTAGGAAAAGAAGTAACACGATTTGAGGCTAGTGGATAGGGATATATATTAGTTTCATCATATTGGCTATTACCATAAGTACTGGCTAAAAAATCGGCAAACATATTAAAGATAACATCATCATCACTGGATTCTTTATTATACAATTTCATTATTGTCGGATAACCACTGGATATTCTTTTTGAGTTGGCGGAGGAATAGAAAGATTTTGGATCATGAAGGAAATTTTCTTTCATTTTATTTGTTTAATCATTATAATAATTTTGTAATAATTAATTAAAATAATTGTTTTTCAGGTTTTTAAGTTTTGAAAGCTGCTTAGAATTCCAAGATGAACCACTTGAACAATTCTTTTAGAAACACAGATTTCATAAAACCAATAAATAGTTTTATAGAAGGTAGTGATCATCAAATATAAATCTGAATTACTATTTATAGAATTAGATAGCAGATCATTCCATTTATTTGTTAAATGCTCATTTAATGCGTTATAATTTGTTCGTTTGAAGCAGAAAACTCTTTCTGTTTTGCAAGATGTAGGGTTAGATACTAACGGCATAAATGAAGTAATCAGAATAGTAGGATGATATCGATCTTCGGGTAAACTAATAGCAAGGACAGTGTTATTGAGCAATCATTAGAACAGTTAACAAACACCAAGTCTAGCAATTTTCCAAAGGCGTTGTATACATCATTCATTTGGTAAAGACTAAGCGAAGAAATATCCTTTATAAATTAATCATAGCAGTTTTTATTTTGTACTGGAATGAAATATTCACAATCACATCTCACATCACAAGTCACATATTCCCAAGAAATAAACGGTAAATTAAAATTACCAAAAACATAAATAAAACCATTGGAATGTACATGTGAAGTAACAGATTCAATGGCTTGGATGTATTTGGCATATATTGAAACATCAGAATCAGGAGGAATGTATGAACATGTAAAGTAAATTTTGTTTATTTTTCAGCTTTAACGACGATAACAACACATAACCCAGAAAATTTACCTTACCATCACACAGTAGCTATAAACCGCGTGAAAACTGCCGGTGAATTACAAATTCCAAAGGGGACATAACGAAACTCAAACTCTCCACTAACAAAGGACGTAAAATTCCTGGAAGACTCTTCCATAGGGACGTGAAAAAAGTCCGTTTGTCAGATCTAAAGTTGTATATACTTCGGCATTCTCTAATTTAGATATGAAGTCGTGGCTGATAGATATCAGCCACTAGAACTATTGGTGAAGCATACTCCGATGTACTTGGCTGAATAATTTTCTATTTTAACCACTCTGCAACCTGCTCATATACTATACTCTGATCTGCAAATGGTATATGTCTAGTTCGCTAGGACACTGATATATCATATTTTCCAATAATTTTCTTCTCCACTGGGCCTTTAAAGTCATTTCGAAGCTTATAGCTTTATTGTTAAGTTTGTTTTGTATTAACAACGAAACCCCTCTACAAGAAGTGGAATCGCAAAGTATAAAATATTCGGATATAGTTATTAAGTGTGCATTTGTTGAAAAAATTTAACTGCTTCTATGAAGTCAACTGGCATAACATCTGTAAATACTACTATGTCCACTTACTCTCGATCACAAGCAATGCTCTTTAGGATGCTTTGTTTGTTAGTAATAAGTAAAAAACATTGCTTTATGATCAGTTCAACTATTATCAGCTCAATTTATGTTTTCGAAGCACGATCTTTTTTTCCTTGTTTATAACGTGCAGCCGGTAAACATGTTTACGGGTGCCCTGCGAATTTTAGTATTGAATATTTAATTTGATTAGTCGAACTATTTATTAACTTATAAATGAGTTCTTTTATTCCCTCTGACTACTAGTAGCGTTAAAAGAATATTTTTTACAATTTACGTGATTAATTTAAAGAAAAATATGAAAAAATTTATAATAAAAGTTTTTTAAGGAAATAAAAATTGTAGACAGCTACTTCGCTCATAACCTTTTTTATCCTCGCTTTTCTTCATCTACAAGTGTAATGGTCCAAATAACATAGGGCAAGCAAAATAAATGTCATGTAATATTGGATATGCGTCAACTATTGCGATTGGTAGAGAATGATTCTCATTGGGATTACACTCTCTGAGATACCGTGTTTTTGTCAAATGCCTTCCAAATACGAACGTTATTTTCGATAATTATCTCAACATGGTCCCATCCAATCCGATTACTTTGTGGAGAAAATACAAAGATGCCATGTCGAGTTGATATGGAAACCAAGATATTTATTTGACTTTTTCAACACAAACTAGTCTGGTATTACCCAACCTAAAATTGGAAGTTGGTTAAAATGGATTTTTTTCCTGCAAATGGGTAATAAACCGCATTTGGCTGGATTGAGCATAAGAACGTTAGCCTTAGACCATGTGCAGACAGCCTTTGTATCGCATATGGGCAACAAGACCAAAACGGCTACATTATACAATAGGATATCATCAGCATACGCATGGATATTAACAAAGTTGACTGTACTAAATATATAATTGATATAAATGCTGAAAAGCAAAGTTCCTAAAACTGAGCCTTGTGGAACTCCAGAGCTTAAACCTTTTAAACGCTTACTACTTATTAAAATAGATTATAATAAAATCAGCAATTTCTATCCTAACTTTTCCATACCAGGTTTAAGGTGAGTATTGTTACCATTTTTATATAGTTTTTGTTAACTTTTGTTAAATGCAATCAGTAAATATGATGCAGGTAATTGACGTTCTGGAAATAATGTTGCTTCTAAAAGTAACAATTGATTGTTTTCCATTGCATGTACACAGCTACAACGATTATGTATACCACCATCAGTAAACGTCCATCTATATAAAGGTATTTGTATTGAGCATCCGCAACTGCTAATAATAAAATGCTGTGCGCACCTTCATAATTATAATAAATTATACCGCACTTCGCAGTAACACAATTGGAAAATGTTTAATGCTCAATGAAGGTATCTGCTATAGCTAAGCTTTCTGCATTTGCTAGCATCTACAATAATGGACAATTTAAGTTTTATTGTGAAAGCATTTATTATTATTATTTATTATTTCTTTTTCCTACCATCGTGAAATTATCTAAAGCATTTAACACTCCTGGAGTAATTGTGCTAATAATATATTTTGCAATATACTGCAGTGAAGAAAACTATTCACAATAGTCTTGAATTGATGTGTTAATAGAGGTCGAACCTTTGCAGCTATATCACAGTGTTCTGTTTTAAAACCATCGTTTCCATTTAATTATTCATCGTTATTAAAAAATCTTTAAAACAACAGATGATTTTTCCTCTGACGCCATTATATTTTCTCTTAAAATTTCAATAAATATCGTTACTGAAAGAATTTCGAATAAGTTTCTAATCGAATAGTCGTATAGATTTCTAACCGAAATCTGATCAAATGACCAATAAAACACAGAATTAGTTGTTTTTTTTATTGTATTTAACAATTATTTGATTAATATAAATTCTAAAAAGAAAATTTCTTACGACCTACTATTTGGAATTCTTCTTGCTCCCAAAAAATTATGTCGTCATCCCCCATAATTTTGTTCACATTGCTCTTTTTTTTATTAAATCTAGTTACCTAAAATGAAAAGTATTAAATAAGAAAAAATAATAGAGATTTTATTCTTTAACTTTCTATTATTTTATTTGCAGAATATTTATATAAAAAAAAGCAAATGGAAATGGAAATTAAATCGCCTGAACGAAATCAATTAGAATACTATCAGACAAATCTGTATAGAAAAACAAATAAAATTCTCCCAACATATCTATAGGAAATCGATCAGAGATGCCGTAAATTAAATTTCCCAGACATGTCTGATAGAAATCAATACCAAATATCCGAAAATAAATCAGAAATTTGTAAGACCTGTCTGATTCAGAAAATGTCGGAATATTTTGTTGGCTGGGTTACCACGTTATCTTTTTAAGCCCAGTACGCAGCTCTACGGAATTTCAGGTTTGATTTTTTCCCTTTATTTCTACAAAATTAAAATTCATCATATGGTCGTTTGTAGAAATAAAAATCAAGTAGTCGTGTTTTTTTTAATTTTATTATTTATTGTACACAATAACATTATTGTTCACATCTGAACAATAATGATTTTCCATCCCTGGTTCATGGTTGAGTGATGCCAAAGCTAGTAGAAGTTTTTTGGTTTATATATATTTTTTTGCTATCGTGTGGAAGTCGAACCTTTTGAGTGAATTATTTTGTGTTTCGATTAATAATTTTTTGCGCCATATCGTTGGCCAAAATTGAATAATATTTCGAATTTCTTTTTGCCATATCGTTTTTAATTGAAATTGCTTCACTATCGTTGTAGTTCGCGCCTATAAAAATATTCGGCCATATTCCAGTTGTCGTCGTCGTCTTCGTTGTTGTTTTTATGTCGTTGTCGTTTTTATTGTCGCTTCGTTCCTATTTTGGCATTCTAGAAATATATTGAAACGAAGACGAAGAGTTATCGAAAATAAGTGAATAAGTATGGCAGCACTGTAATATTTTGATTTGTTTTTTTTAAATTGTTGGAAAATTTTTTTAAGTTTTTCTTCTTTTAAACGTGAAATAAAAAATGGCATGTGGTGAATTTTATTTTTCAAGTTCAAGTGAGGATGAAGAAACAATTAGCATGATTATACATCGAAAGAGGTTACGACAGCAGGTTGACATCTTCTCCATCCCCGATTCTGTGTAAGACAAATTATTAGTTTAGTTTGAGTATTGGTTTTACTTTTGAATAGGCTCTTTGTTTTTGCTGGGATTAAGAGAATTTAACTGATTTTCTAATAATTCTAGCTTTTTCCTCTTTACGGCGGCATCAAGATCCAGAAGTTTTTCTTCTCTTTCAGTTTTTCTTTTATATATTTTCAGACGCTCCTCTTCTATCTGCAGTCTCCTCTTCTGATAATTTGAAATATCTTTTAAATATCCTTTAATTGATTTAGAGTGACTGCATCGCTCTTGTAGCACTTCGGTTTGCGTCCTTAACAACGTTATCCGTTCCTTTTCAGCGGTCTTGGAATTTGTTCCGGGTCGTACCTTTGTTGAAACTGTAGGCAAATCGTCATTAACGTTGAATTCGGAGGAACTTATAACTACATTTTCCGAACTAGAACCGCGCATTTCGTCTTCTCCAATTGCGTATGCCCCAACTTCTACTTCTTCTCCGAATCCTAATTCGTTTCCTATCGGATTTACCTGCTTTTCAAATTCTAACAAGTTTGCCACCGCCTCTTCCAATGGAGACAGCGGAACTTGCTTAAAAGCTCCTCCTCCTGTTGCTCTGGCTTCCGCTTTGTTGTTTACAAGCTTCTTTTTTACCTTGAACTTCAAGTCCTTCCACACCTTTAAGTTACATTAAATACATTTTTATTAGAATTTAATTAATTTTTTACATACATTTTATTCTTACTTTGTGCCAACCGTCTCCATCGCGAACTGGAGGTCCTAAAGGATTTAATTTATCAGCAATTCCTTTCCAAAAGCTTTCGAAATTCAAGGGTTTTATTCCCTTCCGAAAACCCTTAGCGTATGCTGGTTCTTTTTCCATTTCACAAACTAAAGTTTCAAATTGTTTTATTGTAGTTATTTTCATAATTAATTTATTTATTTCACGAGTCGTTTTAATTTCGGCACTTATAATGGCGACGACAGAAATCAAATATATTTTTGTCGTTCCTGTTTTCGTTTCAAATTAGAGAATACCGTTTCAACTCCGATAAGTGTCGATAACGCCAACGGTGATGCCAAATTGTCGTTTTTATGTCGTTTATAAACTACAACGACAATGGGAATATGGCCGATTGTTTTTTATATATTTTTTTTTAATTTTAATAAAATTGTAATTTCATTGTAATTTACCTTAAAAATCTTTTAAAAATATTGTGAAACAAATAAACTGAAGGAAAGTTAATTTGTAACTTCTACTTCTTAAAATAGAAAAAATTAAACTTCTTGTATTTTATTTTTCTTGCGAGAGTTCGTTTGCTTTGCGCTTGTGTTTCCTTTTTTTACTGCGAGACTTATTGTGTCTTGCCTAGTGCTTGTGGTTCCTTTTTGGTGAAGGAAGCTGTCTGGAAGCTAACCTCATCGTCCCCACATTTTTATTGGTCCAATCGAACCGGATTTCTGGAATTTTGTTTGTGGAAACTCAAGTTTGTTTCGAGATATATTGGAAAAGTTAAGGTGATATTTTTTTCATTTATTTCGTTTTACATTTTTCTTGTAAGATTTTGTTTATAAAACATACAAGAAAATTATATTTAACAGTGTTTGTTTTGTACTGTTAAAAAAATTCCTTTTTTTGAAAGCTTTGAATTACATATGTAAAGTAGCAAAGCCACAAACTAATTATTTTCGTTGAGTCACCCTGTTTTTAATTCTTCAACTCGATCAACAGGACACTTCCTTAAATTAGTTTTTTAATTTGTTGTGTTTATTCTTCTTCGCGTTATTTTTTCATTGTGCATATTAATAGTTCTTTTTTTAATTTGTGTATTAATTCAATAATCTTTTATTTAATTTCTTGTGTTTGTAATTGCACAAAATACTGTTTTATTTATATTGAAAAAAGGTGTGTGCTAAGACAAAACAAAAGAAAGATAAAACAGTGGTTAGTTAAACTTATTAAAATATATATGTACATACGTACGTACATACATAAATCAAAAACAACCACCACAAAGCAAAATAAGAAAAAACATATTTCAACAATAAACAAATTTGTGATAATTAAAAAAAAGTGAGTTTATTGTTATTTTTCTATTAATAAATTCATTATTTATTTGTTATTAGCCAATATAGTTTGGAATAATATTCTTTTTGAAAAAAAGTAGTGCATGAAACTTTTAGTGTTTTCTTTTGCACATTAGGGCAGTACCAATTGTCTTTTATATTTTTGTTATAAAAGATTTAATTTTTTTTCTTAATATTTGGTTGAAAAATTTTGTTTATTGAAAATAAAATTAATTTTGCAAAAATTGGTGTATTTTTTAAACTCACAGTATTGGTCGGAAAAATAGCACACATATTATTTCTTGTTTCGCGGAAAATAATAATTTCTTAATTTTTCCTTTTTGTGCTGAACTTTATTTATTCTATCTCAGTAAGTTATTTTACAAAACATTTTTGATGTTTTTTAATTGAAATAAAACTTGTTGGTGGTTAATAGCCTGAAAAATACATTTTAAAATAATTTAGTTATTTTTATTATTATTATATGTGCGCTTTTGTATTAAAATGGTTCAATCTGAAAATTTATTAAGATTTGAAAGATTTGCTGCTCTACTGTTAGAGTTTGAGAGCGACTGTGATGGTTTGCCACTAAACCGCTTTTCAATAGATCTTCAGAAAGAGGAATTGGAAATTTTATGGAATAAGGTAAGGGTTGCCTACGAGACTCTGGCTGCCACCAACTCAGGTGAAGATTGCACCATAGCCCTACATCTGTATGGAAAATGTCGATCAGCGTACGTTGCTTTCGCTGTTCTTTTGGATCCACTACTATATAAGTTGTGAAGAAGTGAAGATAAATCCGCAAGCTCAGCAAGAGTATATCCGAAGAATTTATATGATAGTGTAGATGCTCAGTTGCAATCATCGAAAAACAGTTTTGAATCGCTAGATTTCAATAATTTAGATCTAGTCAAACTTGATGAATCAAGTAACCAATTTTTGTCGATGGGTATCAATTATACAGATTTAGAGGAAAAAACAGAAAATCTGTATATATGTAGAAGTAAAAACAACAAAAATGGAAATTCTTGCGAAGGATGTTACCATTCCTTATGGCGATATTTTGAAACATTTTGAGTTCTTTCCATCATCATAGGATAACTTCGGAAGATTATCATCGGAGCATAATGGTTTGAATATGGCAGTTTACTAAAATTTGTATGTGGTTCTGGAAATGCAGCATTTTTTGAATTACTTATGTTATGACCGTACCTGGCACGCTTGTGAAATATGAGCAGGGTAAGCGCTGGGGAGATATATAATAATTTTACATAAACCGAGCATAAGACCTAGTTCGTCTAGCTCGATGAGAAAAAAAATCATAGCGCTGTCAACGAGCACCTAGTTCGTTTAACTGCCCTATGAGTAGAGGACCTAGTTCGTCCTAAAACTCAGCCAGGGGGCCTCGTTCGTCGAACGGTCATAAGGGTGAGAGACCAAGTACGTCTTGAGCCTTGATTCCTACTATTTCGAGGAACCATAAGTTAATTGCAAAACGTACAAGTACTCCACAAAATGGCCGAAAATATCGATACCTGGTAGCGAAAGAGACCTAGTTCGTCTCAAGCTTTAGGTCATATGTTCTCGAAATATATACCACATTAATCAACAAAATATGGAGCATGTTGCACCGGACAAGATGCTGAGGGAGATCAACAAAATTTTTTATTTTTTTATTTCATATATTTTTTATATCTTATTTCTTTATATTTTATTTTCATCCTAGCTTGCTCGATTTTTTGGTTGCAGTACTGCAAGGCGGCCGGGATGTTCACGTGTGAACAATGATGATTTTCCATCCCTGGAAACTTCTTGTGTTTTATATTTCTTGCGAGAGTTCGTTTGCTTTGCGCTTGTGGTTCCATTTTTTGGTGAAGATAGCCGTTTGGAAGCCATCGACACCACCCCACATTTTTAATTATATCAACACAGAAATAAACAAAAAATATTATAAATTTATAAAAAAAAACATGAAATGTCATAAATTCCGTTACCAAACAATTGCCTGAACATTAATTTTTGTTTTAGCTGAAGAAAAAAAGTCTACATTTTTTGTTAGGACATCCCTGAAATAGTCACAAATTCCGTTTAGTTTTCTTTTTAATCCCAGTACGCAGCTCTACGAAATTTCAGTTTTGATTTTTTTTGCCCTTATTTCTCCAAAAGTAAAATTCATCATGTGGTCGTTTGTAAAAATAAAAATCATGTAGTCGTGTTTTTTTAATTTTATTGTTTATTAACACAACAACATTATATCAACACAGAAATAAACAAAAAATATTATAAATTTATAAAAAAAAACATGAAATGTCATAAATTCCGTAACCAAACAATTTCCTGAACATTAATTTTTGTTTCTGCTGAAGAAAAAAAGGTCTACACTTTTTGTTGGAACATCCCTGTAATAGTCAAAAATTACGCTTAGTCACGGTATAATAATACAGGTATATGCAAGGCGAATTCACAAAAACTAAGCAACCAGTTTTTGCCCGACTGTGTCAAAATATTTTACTAAAAAATAAAGAAAAATATAAATAATATGAGCTGTGTTCGCAAACATTTCTATGACAAATTATTCATTATAATAAAAATAATTAAACATTATAATAAAAAATAAAACTGGTTTACTTTAAATAATTAAATGAGATTATATGTAAAACGAAGCATTTTAAGAAATTGTTTTAAATATTTAATACTCCGTACATGGAAGTATAAAAACATTTTAGATATTTATTTAACATAAGTAATGATATTTAATTTAAAAGTTACAATTTATAAAGATCAATCTCCAATAATGCATTTTGATCAAGATTAAAATTGCTTAAGTTGGTTGGTCACCTATACAAGCCATAACATAAAGATAACCAAGGCACCTGGCATTATTCTAAAGAGCCCTTACATTGTGGGTTTCAATACACCGAGTTGATTTCACCTTCATTAAGTGACTCTGTAGATATATAGGCAGCCTGCAGATATAGGAAAGACACCTAAATAAGTACGCAGTACTTGTGAACTAAGTCTAACGAGCCTAAAGCCGTTATGGCTGCTTTAAGCAAGTCAGGTTATGCCGAATACCAAATTTTCGCCTACGAGAACTGATTTAAATTTAGTTGCAAAATATACATATTTTTTTCTTTTCTTTAAGTAAACATTGCAAGTTAAATAAAGGATTGAATAAAACACAGCAATTAGTTCACAATGCACTCAGTAATATAAAAAACAGTATTTTGTTTTTGTTGAAGTTATTACTAATTTTTAAGTGCGCGAACAGAGTTTTATACAAGGTTTGACATTTTCAGATAAGCAAATTTAAACAGCTGTTCTAACAGTTTTACCTGTATTATTATGCCATGCGTTTAGTTTTTTTTTTAGCTGCGTGAAATTCAGGCTGTTTTTTTATACATACTTCTTATGGGAAACTGAAAATCAGGAGTGCTGCATACTGGCCTTTGCACATGAATATTATTATATTAAACTAAATTCAAATAAAAATGTTTGTGTGACAAACTTATATACATTTTAAGTTTTTGTATCACAATCATATTTGTGGCTTGAAATTTTAAAATTTCATACAAAAACAACCATCCTGTTAAGGGCACATTTGAAATAATGTAAGAGTGGTCTCAACGCAAGAGAGATTTCAAACACTCTTAAAACATGTTAAAATGATAAATAAAACGAATATTTAAGAGAATTTTACTCTTGTTAGAGGAAATACTGGTTAAATATAAAATATACATATATGTATGTTGAATAAATATATTTGTATGTGTGTTTCTAGCTGTGATGTATTTAAAATGGATTGAGAGGTAAGTTGTTGGGTTAATTAAAGCTTTAAAAATTACTTAATTACTTAAAGTCATAACCATAAAATTTTATAGTACTTGTCTTCTGGCCAATTTTTGCATTTGCTTTAGGGTTTAAAAAACAGCATTTATTAAAAACTTCAATTAAAGAACGAATTAATCGTGTTACTTTTTTCACATTTGTTTAATTAAGAAAGTGCTGGTTTGTAAAAATTGTTTATGGTTAATATTTTACATGACGTATACGCTATTTTGTTCAGATAATCAATTAAGTATACGTACAGAAAAGCGAGATTCTGAGTTAGGTATTTTCTTAAAAGCGTATTTTATAAAGTTAATAATTTCTTTTTTCTTTTTCAATAGAGTTATTGTGTTTTTCTAAAACGGTGTTATTTTTTATCTAAATATAGTAACACGTCAAACATTTAGTCTAGCAAAGTCCTTCTGGTTCAGGCCAACACTTTGTTACAGAAAAAAAACTCTATGTGTCTGGTAATGGTAAACAGGAGCACTTAAAAAGTATTATAAAGATTTTTTTTGCTTTAGTCTGACCATTGTAACTCAATACAGATTGCAGAAAAGTCCTAAATCAAAACCAAATTCAATAACATTTAAAAAAATTAAAAAAAAATATTTACATTAAAATTTAAAAAGCATTTTCAAAAAGATATTCTTACAGAAAATTTTTCGAAAAACATTTTTAAAAAAAATTTCCAAAAAATTAACGAATAAAATTTTTAAAAATTTTTACAAATAATTTTCGAAATATTTAAAAAAAATTTAAAAAATTTTTTACCAAAAATTTTCAGTAAACTTTTTTTAAGATTTTTGTTTGCTTTAGTCTAACTATTCTAACTCAATATCAATTCCAGGAAGGACCTAAATTTAACAAAAAAAATTTGTAAAGTTAAAAAAATTTTAAAAAAATTTACAAAACATTTAAAAAAAAAATTTTCGAATAAAATTTAACAAAAAATTTTCAAAAACTTATTTTCACAAAAAATTTTTACAAAGAATTTACGCAATATTTAAAAAAAAATTTTAATATTTCTATAAAAATGAAAATCATGAATGTAACATAACATATTTTTAATATTAAGAATATATTTATATAGAGTAACATATTTTTTAAAATTCGTTAGATTCTTAAATAGATGAGATCTCTGTTTTAAAACCTAGATGCATTAAACGTATAGGCAACATTAGGGTACCGATTACAAACTGTCAAAAATAAAATACACACGTTTATAGGTAAACGATTATTTTGAAGCAAAGCTACATGGCTACACGACCACCGATGTGGTTAGCCAACTCAGGCTAATTTATATGTTTGTAAGTGACAATTTTATTTTATTCAACAAAAAAAAAAATGCCACATAATTAGAAATTCATATACAAAAAAAAGTTTTGGCGGAAATATTTTAATGAAAGCAAAATAGATATTTCTACAACAATGTCAGAGTTTAAGATGTAGCTGTCGTCTTCAATATTATTAAGCAGCTGACTACATGGCGATAATTATAGCCAATGGAATTTGTTTTCATTATTTAATATTATGCTAATTACCCCTAACGTTTTATAATAAAAATGCAATTTATTTGTTGCCGTTATCTTCTATTTCTTTAAATAATGAGTTTTTTCTCATACGACTTATTTTAATTTATGTAAAGATTTAATAAGATGGATAATGCTGTACAGGGCTGTATAAATAAAATCGCCGTGGTTAAGGGTATAGTAGATATAGAACTCTTACTTGTTTTTATTTATTCTTGTTTTTAGGTTTCCGTACCCAAAAGGTAAAAACGAAACCCTATTGTTTTCGCCACAATGTCTATCCGTCTGTCAGTGCCTTTTATCTCTGGAACCGTAATAAGTAGACTCTTGAAGTTTTCACAGATGATGTATAGCTATTGCCGCTATAGCAAAAAATACTAAAACTTATAGGGTGTTCCGACAGAGAGGTGTTATTCACGAATATGTGTTTATTTCTTGAACTGTAGGAGGCATAGACTACAGATTTACAAACAGTAATTAAAACTTAGTTCGCTATATAAACAAGTCCAAAATAATAAACCTAAAAATTAAAGGGTGTTCCGATAGTGGCGTGATTTGCATGTATCAAGCCTAAGTTTTGAACCGTAATAGGTAGACTCTTGAAAATTTCACAGACGGTGTATAACTGTGGCCGCTATAGCTACTAAAACTTATAGGGTGTTCCAATAGAGAGGTTTTATTCACGAATATGTGTTTATTTCTAAACGAAAACTTATAGGGTGTTCCAAAAGTGATGTGTTATTTGCGTTTATGTCTTTATTTCTTAAGATGTAGAGGGCAACCACTTAAAATTTACAGGTAGTAATTAAAACTAAGTTCGCTTTAGAAGCAAGTATACAAAATTAAACCCAAAAATTAAAGGGTGTTCCGATAGTGACGTGATTTGCATGTATAATACCAAAGTTTTGAACGATAATAGGTAGACTCTTGAAATTTTTACAGGAGGTGTATTACTATGGCCACTATAACAAATAGTAAAAATTAAAGGGTGTACCGAAAGGGACGTGATTTGCATGAATATGGCCTAATTTGTTAACCGCAATTGATAAACGCTTGAACTTTTCACAAAAGGTATATTACTATGACCCCCATAAAACAGTAAAAATTAAAGGGTTTTCCGACAGTGACGGGATTTGCATATATGTATAACGCCTTATTTCTTGAACAGTAATAGGTAGACTCTTCCAATTTACATAGAAGATATGTTGCCAGGGCCGTTATGACAATTTCTAAAAATAAAAGGGTGTTTCGACAGTGACACGATTTTCACGTATTGTGACTTATTTATTTAACGGCAATTGGTGGACTCTTGATATATTCATAGAAAGAGATGTGCTATGGCCGCTTTAAAAAAAAAAACAAAATTAAAGGGTGTTTCATCAGTGACATGCTTTTCACCTATATCACCTTATTTTCTTAACCGCAACAGGTAGGCGCCTGATATTTTTATAGAAAGTGTGTTTGGCCGCTATAAAGGGTGTTCCAACAGATGATGTCTGTGCGAATACAAAAGCGAAATATAGGTATAGATTTTGCTTTTTACTTAAAAATATGGCTTCATGCAAAATTACCCTATGAAAAAACGCCCAAAAACAAAAATGAAAAATTGCCTAATGAATAATCACCCCAAAAAATGAAAGATTGTTCAAAAAAAAAAAATGGAAATTTGGCCCAAAAATTATGAAAAAATACCCAAATATAAATGAATTATCGCCTATATCTATTTATAGTTTTCTTGTTAAATAAAAAAATATAAAAATCTCAATAGTTTTAGTTAGGGCATTGATATTGGTTAATTCATCGAACAAGCTTTGAGCAACTCCTGTGTGTAATCTTTGATCAAAATTCAAGAAAGCAGCGACACCTGCTGCTCGTGATGGTGCTGCTTAAGGAACGCTGTGTAACCGTAGCCACGGTCGCTATAACCGTTGCTAAATTAAACCGCTGATTTAATTCATCGAGCAAGCTTTGAAAAGAAGTTGTATGTAATCTGTGATCACAGTCTGTTAGGAAGCTTTTTGCTACCAAGTTAAATATATTCTTTCCAATGTGCGCATATAAATTATTGTATGTGTTTATTAAAATAAATACGAAAGGAAATATATGTGAATAAAATAATAATGAAAAAGGTAGAATTAGTTTGCTAATATGAGTTGAAATTAATTATTTAAATTAATTAGTGTTTCGCGAGATTTTTTATATTTTAAAAAAATTTTTGCCGCGACGCCTAATTCTAAAATTTTCAATAAACTATTTATAACAATAATTATAGATACATATATTTTAACTCATGTTAGTATGTTATTTATAGCATTATAACTAAAATATTTACTAGTATCAAAGAAACAAAACAGATTCTGCTTTTTCGCCAAATCAATTTCCGTAAATAATCAGAAGATTTTTAAAAACTACCACTGGAAAATTAAATGTGATGTAAATATATATTTTCTGTAAACTCAGGATTTTTTTTTTTTGAAAAGCAGACAAAAACTAAATTGCTTACTTTTCCAGTTTATTTGGTGATAAATTTTTAATGTAAAAACTTCTGCTGTTTAAGGTAAACTTTATAACTACTTAGCATTAGTGATAATTTTTTATTAAAAATATATCGTTTTTAAGACAAACCATTATTTTTATACTCTTATTGAAAAATGTCTTCATCATATAAAATCCCTAAAAAAGAATGGGTGATCTCTCATTAAAACATTTGGGCAATTTTTCGTTACGAAAAATCGCCAAAAAATATAAAAATGAATTATTCTCCAAAAACGAGAAAAAAATACCCAAAACTTTTGGGTTACTTTTCATATGAAATATTACCCAATTTTGTATGAACATTTCTTGGGCAATTGTTTTTGGGCGATTTTTCTTGGGGTCATTTTGCATGCAGCCTTAAGATATACCTAAATAAAATCATACTACATTTTCGCTCTTTTCCCTTGTTAATATTAATTTTTGGAAAGATTGACTTAACAATTAGCTTAACAAATTACTATAGTGAATGCATAAGCGAATCGTAAAATTGGTAAATGCAAAATATTAAATGTTTTGCTAAGGGAAAATTCTTCCCTATTTCACTATTTGCTGAAACGAAAAGAAGCTCTATAAAAAATATTACAAATACTAAAGAAAGAAATTTGTTTTTAACCAACAGAATACGTTTTTCTTTAAAAAGCTTTAAATAATTTTCATACTGAAATCTTTAATTAAAAAGGGACCAATTTTATATATTTTCTGTAAACATCAGATATTTGCCGTTTAGCAACCTAGTCCTTAGATTGCAAGCTTCTACTTTATAATTCGATTATTAAACCAATATGGTGTGAAGTCAAAAGAGGTTTTTTCTTGTTAGTTATTTTTATATGTTTAACTCACTTATTACTGTTTCACTCATTTATACTGTATTTTATTAATAGATTAATTATTTAGGCTTAAGTTCTTAATTATAAATAGATAAAGAAAAATTAGACACCAGCAGAGTGGAATGCATTTTCTAGACAGCTCTTCGTATCTATCTACAAGGCAGTTTCAATTATTATTAATTTCCTATTTGAACAAACTTATCCAAAAAATAGGATATGAGAAATTTTAATTTTTTATTATATTTCATAGGAGATGGAGCTATTTTTTTTTAAATAAAAGTTACAACACCTACTGCTCCAAGCAAGTCAATTTATGCAGTTTACAATTTATAATAAGATGAATCGAAGAACACACACAAACGTGACTAACCTTTTCTGTTGTCAACAACAAAATACTAATCCAAATTGGTTAATAATGCCAACATAAGACAAAAACATGTGAACCAACATATCAAAAAAAAAAATCGAATGTACACAGTCCGCGAAAATTCAAAATTCACCTATTCTTTTGAACATCACATACATATGCATATGTAATGACGTAATAATCCTCCTTCAATAACTTTTATCTGCCTCTTAAATGCTTTTCGTAGCCTTTCTAATCTTAAAATAAGTTACTCCATTAAATCAGCAAATTTATTGCCTATAGTAATTGTCGCTGCAATTCTTCATTACTTGGTGAGAGGGGAGAGAGGAATTAATATGGCTGCACATCAGGGCTGCCAAAAGTGCCGATTTTTCGGATTTTGCCGATTTTTACACTAAAAAATCACAAAATGCTGATTACCGATTTTTGGTAAAAAAAAATGCAGATTTTATCAAATGAATTGATTTGGGAATTTATGCTAAAAATTTAATATTAAAATCTGAAATTTACAATATTATTAATAACTGCGTAAAATTTTATATGGAAATGCTCACGGAAACGGGTTGATTTTGAAACTAACTTAAAATCACTAAGTTTATTAAATCCACATGTCATAATGAATAACAAAATTAAATCTTTTTTAATCCTTAAGGATTTTTCCGAATTTTTTATATGAAAAATGACAAACAAGCGATAGATTCGGAGTACTGAGAATTGCATTTCCTTGAATTTGAAGAAATATTTACAAAGAATGAAATTAATTAGTAACACTTGGCAACGAATTGCTGAAATAAAGCGGGATTCCACAAAAGCTCTTCTAATTTAAACAGAATTTGTGAAACAAATTATGATTCTACTACATTCGTGCGCAAACTATACTTTTGAACTGAAAACTTCAACTTTTGAACTAAAAACTTCATGCGTTCTGTCCAGAATTTTGTACTTTATCGAAAAACATCGATAACTTAATTTTGATCCCTGGCAAGATAAGGTCCCTTTCGTCAGCTGGCGTCATATATTTAGCTTGTAAAATTAACTTGAATTATTTTATCACCTATCTTTTCATGTTTATGTATGTTTATAATATCCATAAAACTATTAGAATTTGTTATTTCTTTTCTTCTTTTATTATTAAAAATCAAATAAAAACTTAACAAATACTTAATTTTATTTATGCCGATTTTCTTGCCGATTTTCAAAACTGTAATGCAGAAAATACCGATTTTTTTCCCAAAAAGTGCAGACTTTTCATCAAAATCTTCTGGCAGCCCTGTTGCACATATGCATGTACTCTTGAAATTAGTTTTGTCCTCTCATTCGTAGTTTTCATTTTGAAGTTTAAAATGTAAACAAATGTATCCATCCATACAAATTGCTGCCATAAAAACTGCACAAATGCAATTTTAAAAAAGAAAAGCGAAAGATTACAGCGAAAAAAATTTGAAATTAGAAGTATTAGAAATTTTTAGAATCATTTGAGAAACAACTAATGCGCGAAAAGCATTATTGTTAAATCTTTAGTCGATTGTAACATACTCGTGCACGTCTCTTAAACAAATTTTTACTACTACACATGATATAATAATAGAAGGTAATTCCATTCTCTCTTTTTGGTGCATATTAACGTTCTGACTTTTGCGGGAATTATTTCAATTTGTGCTACCATATCACATACTTTATTAAATCCCATTTAACGTTTTTTTCTTTATTTGAAATTTTAAAAATTAAAAAAAGAAACAAGCCCTAAGTTTATGTGTCTAAATAAACAAACGAAAATTGTTTTCCATACCGTAGTAATAAACTTTTGCAAAAATTCCCAAATAAGATTTTTTAATTTCCCTATATCTGACAAAAGTGTCTAAGTTTCCATTTTCTTATTACCAAAGGCACCCCTGGTTCCATATTCTGTAATTCTTGTACCTAAATCTATCGCTAAAATTCTAAAAATGCACCAACAAATTAGAGTAAAACAACACTCATAATTAGTTTGTGCACTTTTAGAATTTAAGCGATAGATTTAGCTACGAGAATTACAGAAAATATATTTTTTAACTTAGATGGGAAGCTAATCTGTCAGGAGTATCAAGAAAGATTGACAATTTCAATATGATAGGAACTTAAAGTTAAAAAGTTTGGTTAATTTTGTTATGAATGAGGGGGCTGCATGCAAAATAACTCTATGCAAAATTGCTTAAAAGCAAAAATGAAAAATAACCCAAGAAATCCGCATGCAGAATTGCAGAATATTTTATATAAAATATATTTTATATGAAATATGTTGATACCATATTTGAGCGGTTTTATATTCACCCTTATTCTACTTGGCACTGTGGTCAATATTTTGAGATAGCGGCCAAAACTCCTTTTGGTTTTTGTTCTCCGATTTTAAAGTTATTAGACTCATATGAAAGTAGACAGTAGTAAACCTCGGGAGCCAAAAAATTAGAACTCTATTTCAACTATTTCACTGAGAACAGGGTGGTCCAAAATGGGCTTTTTCAGAATTTATGAAATTTATGATATTTTTAGTTAATTTTTAAAGTTTAAATGATCATAACTTTTTGTTTTTCAAGATTTTTGGACGAAATAAATTTTGTGTTGTAACTTAACTTATTTCCTATTACTGGTAAAAAAATTGAAGCTCTACTGTTTTCAGAACAATTTAAATATTTTTTTTAAAAAAGGTCAAATTTCTCGGAAATTTCCTACTTCATAGAGCACAACTCCTGTGAGTCAAGCTGAGTCAAAACACAAATTTACTATTTTGTAATCCTAACTCTCCCCTACATTCCTATATATACATGTCCATGCATCGGGACTGCACTTTTTGAGCTACAGCAATTTTTCTGACCCAAGGTAAGATATTCGGTACAAATGCACGTCATATTTTTTGAGAAGTTATTTGTATGTGAAAGTGGCTATTATGCATATATTTTGACGAAATTTTGTACAAGAGTTCTTATTGACCCAAAAAATAATTCTGTTGAAATTAGGAGAAGTTGGCCCATATTTGGATCTAGTCCACATATAAGGGTGTATCAAAATTTTGACAAAAATGACAATAGAACTCTCAAATTATGTGGTATCTAGCAATTCATTTGGAAAAGGTAAAAAATGATTTTATTGCCATCTAATATTACACAACTTAAATACCTGAAAATTGCAAATAAATTTAAAACCAAGTACTGGTAAAACCAAGTACCTGTTATATTATGTTTCAAAGAGGTAAAAAAGATCATGTTGAAACTTCGAGCAATAGTATATTAATCCATGCATTCATTTTTTTTTCTTCATTATTGTTTAAACAATGGCTAAATTCAGTTATAGTGTTCTATCTGATATATATTTTGAACGGAAAGATAAAAACGACATTATTTTACATATAAGGAATAATCCATTCTTCAAAATATGCGACAAACAAGAAATTAAAATTCATAACTTAAAAATAAAAAACTTTTTAAATACTTTAAGGAAACGGTACAATCAATGTTCCAGAAACAAGAAATTGTTTTACTCACGCAACCAAGAATGGCTAAGAAATAAACTTATTTTTAAAAAGCCATCAGTAACTACCACGGAAACTGGAAAAGGTGGTCCAGCAAAGCCAATTTAAATTGTAGTGAAAGATCACGAAGACGCAAGCTTAAACATATCAATGAAGAAGTTTCTTGTAGCATCATAAAGGATCAAATTCAACCATCGAAAACTAAAAAGAGTAAAATTGCTATCATTGAAAAAATAGTGGAAACAAGCCCCAGACGCACAAAAAGGATTTTAGAAAGTATGCCGATACCAACTGAAGAAAATAAATTTACTCCAGAAGAAGCATTTGTACTATTTTTGGATTTGAAAATGACTAAAAACCAATATACAGAATTGCGGAAGCGAACCAATGAAAAAAATTGTGGAATTTTTCCATCATATCGAGATATAGTTTCTGCCGAAAAAGATTGCTTACCTTCACCAACTGCTATTAGTGTAACTTCAAGTTCAGCAGAAATAAAATTGCAGGATCTTCTTGAACACACTGCAGAACGATTATTAAAGACATTTGATGCTGACTATTTAAAGAAGTTTAAAAACTGCAGCATGACTTTAATTACTAAATGGGGATGTGATGGGTCCTCTGGCCAGAAACAATACAAACAATGTAATGCGGAAAATTCATCAGATGCCAATTTATTCATGATTTCTTTCGTTTCATTACGTTTAACAAAAACTTATATTGGTTCAGAGCCGTCAAATAGTAGAGCTGCAGAGATAGATGTATGGAAGAACGAAATTCCCTCGTCAACAAAATTTTGTAGATCAATAAAGTTTGCTTACAAAAAAGATGTCATAACTGAAGAAGTTGGCAAAATAAGAGATGCAATTAAAGAACTTCAACCATTTGAATTTAATGACCAATGCATCGAAGTTAACTTTAAAATGTCACTTACAATGATCGATGGAAAAGTTGCACAAGCTTTAACCGAAACAAAGTCTTCGTCAAGCTGCACCATATGCCAAAAAACATCAAGTCAATTGAGCCAACCACCAACACAAGACGATAGTTTTAATGAAGCATATGAATTTGGAATGTCACCTCTTCATGCTAGAATTCGTTTTATGAAGCATTTGACCCGTTAAGCGAAACAGTGAGAAACAACAAAGAAAATTTGGAAAAAAGAAAGCAAAAAAAAAGGTATTCAAGAAAAATACCGTGAGATAGGCCTTATAATTGACCAGCCAAAGCAAGGAGAAGGAAATTCTAATGATGGAAACACAGCAAGGAGATTTTTTTTCCGATCCAGAAACTGCAGCTTCTATAACTGGAGTAGATTATGATTTAATACGACGATTCCAAATCATATTAGAAGTTATAGCATGTAGCAAAAAGATAGATGCAAAAAAATTTGGTCAGTATGCTAATGAGACAGCAACCCTTTATAACCAAAAATATTCTTGGAGACATATGCCAACCACAGTTCACAAAATTTTGTTCCATGGGGAACAAATAATTCAGCACAATATGCTTCCAATTGGAGATCTCTCAGAAGAAGCGCAAGAAAAAAGGAACAAAGACTACAGATTCTTTCGCGAGCACAATACAAGAAAAATTTCCAGATATTGTACTAATGAAGATCTTATTAATATTTTGTTGTGCACATCAGACCCATATATGTCCAGTATTCGACAAAAATGGAAATCAACCTCATTAGAGTTAGATGAAGAAGCTAAACAACTACTGCAAAATGAAAATCAAAGCTATTTGGAAGAAATTTTTACTAATATTGTTTAATTAATACTAGTTTAAAGATTATAATTCGTTTCTAATTTTAGTATAAATTTTTATTAATACATTTAAATAAAATATGTGTGCACTTTAAATCAATAGTAAAAGTTTACTTAAAATTTTATCGATGTTGTGTTCTGTATATAATATATCCAAATGGTATTGATATTGTTGGGAATTTCAGTGTTATTTTTCAGTTTAATCCTCACAAGAATTAGCTTTCTTCCAAAAAAAAACCAACTTTTGGCCCCTGTGATTATTGAGACTAAATAAATAAATAAAATAAGAAATTATAAAAAAAATACCTATTTAAAATGTCAAAATATTCAACTTTTACATGGAAACTCAACAAAAAATTAAAATGCATTTTTAACTCCACATTACTTACGTTCCTATCAGTCGATTTTTACATTTGAACACGCAAATTGAAGCTTAAAGTCCCTCCTATTGAACAAAACAAATTGCGTAAAAAAATACCAATCCGGTCAAAAGTTATAGAGTTTTGACCGCTATCTCGCGAAATTGACCACTGTGCGACGGCGACATCGTTGTCACTCTTGACCGGACATTTATATTGATGTCAACTTCAATTTGATTATAATTTTATATTTCCTAATGCTCTTATGACGACGTCGACTGCTTATCGATAACACTATTCTGTAGAGAAATATTCATTTAAAAAAATTTAATGTTTTGGAATGATTTCAAATAAGAATCTCATTTAAGTTTTTTTCTATCACGTCGAGATTTTCCATTTCTTCAACTAATTTTCCGTATTGGCTCAAACTTGTTATTTAAATCTTTTCTATTTTAAATTTTGTTGGCACTTCAGTCGTTTTTAAAAACCAAGGCGACGAAATCGCCGTCGGTACAAGAATAATTCAACGTCACATATTCTTACAAAATACCAAATAAAATTAAAAAGTCATCGAAAAATGTTGATGTCGACAAAGGGAATACCAATTTAATTTAGTGAAAGGTCGTCGTATTATGTCGACAATAAGAGTGTAAATACAACGGTTTATGTCCTAAAAACTAGCTAAGTAGTTACGTTGTCTACCTAAAACTACAGAATTGTTAACATTAAAGATTTATTAGAATTAAAAAAAATATCAATGCACTTACTGCCAGTATTGCACTTTTTATATTTTTTTTTTTGCCAAATTTCAATTTTTTTACGGTAATTATTCATTTGGCGATTTTTAATTTTTGTTTTGTGGCGATTTTTCATAGGGTCAATTAGCATGCAGCTTAAATAAGATTGTAATATAATTTTTTTTCAATATAAAAGTGTACCTATAAAAGATTAAGGAAATCATAATCTACAACAAGATTTATTCCTCATAAGTTTCATTATGAAACCACAGTACGTTTTTATTTTATGTTATTTATGTAAATTACACACTTTTTTTTAAATAATTTCAAAAACAATTTTTTTTCGTTTCTACTTGTGGCAACACTTTTTTTGCTGTTTACATAAAAACATATTTCAATAATTCCGGCAAACTTCAAACATTTTTGAAATGGAACTACCTTGTCAAGGTATATTTATTTTACTAGGTAGTGGCATCCCTACAACAAATACAACAATACAAGAACAACATGGCATTTTGTTGTTGCTTTATAGTTCGAAATGTCAAAAAACATATAAGCAAATTGAGAAGGCGTGTATGTGTTTTATTGCTTTCTCACTTCTACACTATAAAATTTTTGACATGTCGAACTACTAAATCAGCTGGGCGGATGACACTACCTAATAAGATAAATATACCTTGTACCTTGTATTATTATATAATGCTACTACAACTACAAAAGCCTTAAAAATAGATAATATGTGTGACAAAAACTCTACATTTTTTTTGGAAACTTTCGAAAAACATCATACAGTTTCATAAGAATTTAAAACGAATGTATGTATGTATGTATCTATTTTTGTTAGTCCTAAAATATTTTAAAAATTGCGCAATATTTTTTGTATAATGTTTATTCATGTCAATTAATGGGTCTCTGGAGTCCTGCCGGTTTAAAAAACCAGACAAACATTATAATCTAAAAAGAGGTACATACATACATACATACATACATACATACATACATACATACATACATACATACATACATACATACATACATACATACATACATACATTTGTACATACATACATAAATAAAATTGTCTGAATTTTTGTAATCAACATCAAATAAAAAAATTTTTGCGTGAAAAACTGGAAGTGAATATTTCAAACTAAAGTATTTGTTCTTGTAGGTCCGAGTTTAGACTCGAAAGCATTTGGAAGGTAAATATTTAGTTTGCTAGTATATTACGGGTGGAGAAGAGAGCATTGTTTTTGTGAACGGTACTTGGCTCACAGTTTGTAGACGGTATTGTCATCTAAATTTAAAAAAAGATCATACGGAAATAATGTAATCTAATTTGACCCTAGTGTTGATTTCCAAGAATCGTATCCAAACATAATTTAATAACGATTATATTATTAACAGTTGGTGTTTCTTCCTCAGAACTAGTTGTCGGTTGCGTTTTATGTAATGAATTAAGATTGGTTTTTATCATATCCGTGCATGAAATGAACATTTGGTTGATTTTGCAGCTGTTTAGGATAAGTATTTAAATTTTGAGAAGTATTGCTTACCATAAAATAAACTACAAAGCCTCTGTAGTTGATGTGGCTTCGACATTTTTTAACCTTCGTATCATCTTTTGACTTATCGCATATAGCGGAACAATGTAGCTTACCAGACAGAACGCAAACCTTCATTTTGGATACTGGACGCCTGACCGTTTATGTGGTTCCTCTATTATATTTTTGCGGTGCAATAGATACTTCATACTGTGTATAGGATGCGTTTCGATCATTTTCAATCTGAAATATCCAGGTTCAACTTGAAATAGTGATTGGGGTACACGTTATTGATTTCTGAGAGGTAGTTATTGAAAGTATGAGTATATACATACCCACACTCTAGAATATTGCTTAAAATTTAGGATCATAAAGTGTCTAAATCTTTGTTGAAAAAAATTTGTTGTCTAATATTATATCGATTTTGTAACAAAAAAAAAACATAATTTGTCTTATTTTACACAAAATTATAAAAATGCTGTTAAAAGCGCTTATTTTTAAGCAAACATTGCTTAAAATCATCCCGATATGTCTAAATAACATCAAAATATTTAATAGTAAACATATCTGTCTAAAAAAGACTGAAAATTATTCAAAAAAAAAAACTGTCAAATATGGAAAAGTTATTAAAGGTAAAATTTTGGAGTTTAATGTATTTTATAAATAAGGTTTTGAGGTTTTTTTGTTGAGCGTCTATATAAAACTTTACAATTTTAATGAACAATAGACAAAAAAAGAAACCTTAGGACTAAAAAGTGTTATCCTAATGAAAGAACAAATTAAACAGTATCTTACTTACAACAATTTGTTATATATAATTAAAAAATAAC
This sequence comes from Phasia obesa, assembly GCA_949628195.1. Classification (NCBI taxonomy): domain Eukaryota; kingdom Metazoa; phylum Arthropoda; class Insecta; order Diptera; family Tachinidae; genus Phasia; species Phasia obesa. The sequence goes on along the minus strand of OX451218.1, from coordinate 53,780,769 downwards.
AGTAGATAAAGACAATTGCGCCCTTTTTCCCGAAGCTTTACGTGAATGAGAAAGAATCTCATTAGCTTAGAGTAAACTTAAAAGTAATTTTAACATTAACTTAAAACTAAAACTAAAAACAAAAAATAAATAAAAATATTAATTAGAAAAATGTACGGATAAGCCTGGCTAACCTCTATGTGTGCCTTGAACACTTTTTGAGAACAAATTGTGTCTTAAAGACGTTGATAAATCAAAAAATGGTTTCGTTTAAACAACCGATTGGGGATAAATAGTTAATATTTGACCAACTAAAACGAGATTCATTTTCAGATATATCAGATATAAATTTAATTTCATGAGAGAATTCTCTTGTTATAAATCTCTGTAGAATATCACAAACATAAAATCCTAAAGGTGTAACCTTAGACTGTTTGTAAATAAAATAGTTTGAATACCGTCTACAAGAGGATTCAAAGTTTTTTCCAATACAGTTTTGCATAACTTTTCTTTCAAAAATTTCCATTGACCGTTGCACAGTGGTCAATTTCGCGAGATAGTGGTCAAAACTCTATAACTTTTGACCGGATTGGTATTTTTTTACGCAATTTGTTTCGTTCAATAGGAGGGACTTTAAGCTTCAATTTGCGTGTTCAAATGTAAAAATCGACTGATAGGAACGTAAGTAATGTGGAGTTAAAAATGCATTTTAATTTTTTGTTGAGTTTCCATGTAAAAGTTGAATATTTTGACATTTTAAATAGGTATTTTTTTTATAATTTCTTATTTTATTTATTTATTTAGTCTCAATAATCACAGGGGCCAAAGGTTGGTTTTTTTTTGGAAGAAAGCTAATTCTTGTGAGGATTAAACTGAAAAATAACACTGAAATTCCCAACAATATCAATACCATTTGGATATATTATATACAGAACACAACATCGATAAAATTTTAAGTAAACTTTTACTATTGATTTAAAGTGCACACATATTTTATTTAAATGTATTAATAAAAATTTATACTAAAATTAGAAACGAATTATAATCTTTAAACTAGTATTAATTAAACAATATTAGTAAAAATTTCTTCCAAATAGCTTTGATTTTCATTTTGCAGTAGTTGTTTAGCTTCTTCATCTAACTCTAATGAGGTTGATTTCCATTTTTGTCGAATACTGGACATATATGGGTCTGATGTGCACAACAAAATATTAATAAGATCTTCATTAGTACAATATCTGGAAATTTTTCTTGTATTGTGCTCGCGAAAGAATCTGTAGTCTTTGTTCCTTTTTTCTTGCGCTTCTTCTGAGAGATCTCCAATTGGAAGCATATTGTGCTGAATTATTTGTTCCCCATGGAACAAAATTTTGTGAACTGTGGTTGGCATATGTCTCCAAGAATATTTTTGGTTATAAAGGGTTGCTGTCTCATTAGCATACTGACCAAATTTTTTACATCTATCTTTTTGCTACATGCTATAACTTCTAATATGATTTGGAATCGTCTACTCCAGTTATAGAAGCTGCAGTTTCTGGATCGGAAAAAAATCTCCTTGCTGTGTTTCCATCATTAGAATTTCCTTCTCCTTGCTTTGGCTGGTCAATTATAAGGCCTATCTCACGGTATTTTTCTTGAATACCTTTTTTTTTTGCTTTCTTTTTTCCAAATTTTCTTTGTTGTTTCTCACTGTTTCGCTTAACGGGCCAAATGCTTCATAAAACGAATTCTAGCATGAAGAGGTGACATTCCAAATTCATATGCTTCATTAAAACTATCGTCTTGTGTTGGTGGTTGGCTCAATTGACTTGATGTTTTTTGGCATATGGTGCAGCTTGACGAAGACTTTGTTTCGGTTAAAGCTTGTGCAACTTTTCCATCGATCATTGTAAGTGACATTTTAAAGTTAACTTCGATGCATTGGTCATTAAATTCAAATGGTTGAAGTTCTTTAATTGCATCTCTTATTTTGCCAACTTCTTCAGTTATGACATCTTTAGTTTCTTTTTTGTAAGCAAACTTTATTGATCTACAAAATTTTGTTGACGAGGGAATTTCATTCTTCCATACATCTATCTCTGCAGCTCTACTATTTGACGGCTCTGAACCAATATAAGTTTTTGTTAAACGTAATGAAACGAAAGAAATCATGAATAAATTGGCATCTGATGAATTTTCCGCATTACATTGTTTGTATTGTTTCTGGCCAGAGGACCCATCACATCCCCATTTAGTAATTAAAGTCATGCTGCAGTTTTTAAACTTCTTTAAATAGTCAGCATCAAATGTCTTTAATAATCGTTCTGCAGTGTGTTCAAGAAGATCCTGCAATTTTATTTCTGCTGAACTTGAAGTTACACTAATAGCAGTTGGTGAAGGTAAGCAATCTTTTTCGGCAGAAACTATATCTCGATATGATGGAAAAATTCCACAATTTTTTTCATTGGTTCGCTTCCGCAATTCTGTATATTGGTTTTTAGTCATTTTCAAATCCAAAAATAGTACAAATGCTTCTTCTGGAGTAAATTTATTTTCTTCAGTTGGTATCGGCATACTTTCTAAAATCCTTTTTGTGCGTCTGGGGCTTGTTTCCACTATTTTTTCAATGATAGCAATTTTACTCTTTTTAGTTTTCGATGGTTGAATTTGATCCTTTATGATGCTACAAGAAACTTTTTCATTGATATGTTTAAGCTTGCGTCTTCGTGATCTTTCACTACAATTTAAATTGGCTTTGCTGGTCGACCACCTTTTCCAGTTTCCGTGGTAGTTACTGATGGCTTTTTAAAAATAAGTTTATTTCTTAGCCATTCTTGGTTGCGTGAGTAAAACAATTTCTTGTTTCTGGAACATTGATTGTACCGTTTCCTTAAAGTATTTAAAAAGTTTTTTTATTTTTAAGTTATGAATTTTAATTTCTTATTTGTCGCATATTTTGAAGAATGGATTATTCATTATATGTAAAATAATGTCGTTTTCATCTTTCCGTTCAAAATATATATCAGATAGAACACTATAACTGAATTTAGTCATTGTTTAAACAATAATAAAGAAACAAAAATGAATGCATGGATTAATATACTATTGCTCGAAGTTTCAACATGATCTTTTTTACCTCTTTGAAACATAATATAACAGGTACTTGGTTTTACCAGTACTTGGTTTTAAATTTATTTGCAATTTTCAGGTATTTAAGTTGTGTAATATTAGATGGCAATAAAATAATTTTTGCCTTTTCCAAATGAATTGCTAGATACCACATAATTTGAGAGTTCTATTGTCATTTTTGTCAAAATTTTGATACACCCTTATATGTGGACTAGATCCAAATATGGGCCAACTTCTCCTAATTTCAACAGAATTATTTTTTGGGTCAATAAGAACTCTTGTACAAAATTTCGTCAAAATATATGCATAATAGCCACTTTCACATACAAATAACTTCTCAAAAAATATGACGTGCATTTGTACCGAATATCTTACCTTGGGTCATAAAAATTGCTGTAGCTCAAAAAGTGCAGTCCCGATGCATGGACATGTATATATAGGAATGTAGGGGAGAGTTAGGATTACAAAATAGTAAATTTGTGTTTTGACTCAGCTTGACTCACAGGAGTTGTGCTCTATGAAGTAGGAAATTTCCGAGAAATTTGACCTTTTTTAAAAAAAATATTTAAATTGTTCTGAAAACAGTAGAGCTTCAATTTTTTTACCAGTAATAGGAAATAAGTTAAGTTACAACACAAAATTTATTTCGTCCAAAAATCTTGAAAAACAAAAAGTTATGATCATTTAAACTTTAAAAATTAACTAAAAATATCATAAATTTCATAAATTCTGAAAAAGCCCATTTTTGACCACCCTGTTCTCAGTGAAACAGTTGAAATAGAGTTCTAATTTTTTGGCTCCCAAGGTTTACTACTGTCTACTTTCATATGAGTCTAATAACTTTAAAATCGGAGAACAAAAACCAAAAGGAGTTTTGGCCGCTATCTCAAAATATTGACCACAGCGCGTTGGTGAAATATTCAACCAAATAGGAAATCCATACAAAATGCTCGGTCTCAAACTTGTTTTGTAAAGTAGAAGTTTAGTTTTAACCGGTAAATTTTTAATACAAAGAATTTTTTAAAAAGAGCCTAATATCCTATAAGATTTTACAAGCAATAAGCATTCATGATTATTAAATTTCAAGAGTTTATTGAAGATTACTACAAGATATTTTATATCATTCTTAAAGGAAAAACGTTGTCTATACAAAGTCTCAATTGCTTACTCTCCGGAACAACAAATCTCCTACATTTTCCTGACGCATTTGGTAAACAGATTGCCTCAAATTTTAAGATTATTAATCTAACACCCCACTCATCATAATACTTTTTAACAACTTTCAAGTGTTCCGAAACTTGATTCAATGCTCTAAGTGGAGATTCATTATGAGAGTAAACAAGAGAGTCATCCTTGAGGGACAGCACAATATATATTACCAAAATCAGAAATCAAATTATTTAATTGAACAGAAAATTTCCTATTAGTAAAAAAACTATTAAAAAGTTTTACAACAGAAGGGTCAAACCCGATTTGATTCATTTTATAAATAATTCCATTGTAATAAGTATAAGAAAACTTGTATTCAATTATCTATCGTCAGTTAGTGAGAACGAAGTCTATTTAAAAATATTTCTTCAAGTAAGCCTGACTACAAAATTTCATCTGCATCATTGTAAATATTTCAGGGACCTTAAATAACTGTTGTCAAAAAAATTAAACTGAAAAACTCTTTATGTTAGAGTCAACGTAGATCTATACTGTAATATATTAATAGATTTATATTGAAGAGCTCTTTCAGAATCTATGGTAATCTTAAAAAATCATTCTCAACTGTATAGTTAATAGTTATTTTTCAAAGAAAAAATAAAAATTTAAAAGAAACTTTTAAAAAAGGATTTTTATTTTTCCGCAATACAAAAAAAAAACTTTTTTGAGGAGTTTTATTTTTCCGTGCGAAAATAAAACTTATTTTGCTTATTTACATAATATTTTTTGTGGACATATTTGAACGGAGGCGGTCAATACCAAAACATCCGGTGAAGATCGTTAATCAAACAATAACAATTTAAAAACTTACATTATTTGAATGAAGATTTATTTTATTCCATTGAAATGCAAGGTGATTGTTTGGTTATCAATTTTCATAAAATGAGTTTTATTTTCTGACGAAAAAAATAAAACTCCTAAAAATATTTTATTTTAGTACGGCAAAATTAAATTCTTTTTTTAAAACTTCCTTCTAAGTTTTTAGTTTTACTTTGAAATATAACTGTTTTAGATGGAGTTTTTTATTTAATTCTTAAAATAACTATTATAAAATAATTTTTTATACGATAACTGTTATTTACGATCCCTGAAAAATTTCAAAGTTTAGATTTCATTTTTAAAATTACATATACGGGCTGCCTGGGAGGAAGTTTTGCAAAAAGCCCATGCCAGACAACATATCCTTCTTGTATATAGTTAGCGCATCAATTTTAATGATTGTGTCAATCACGCAACCGCAGACTCAAACGAATCCACGCATCATAAACAACTTTTTACCAATACCACTAACGTCATCGTATCATCATGCATAGCTGCAACTTTATGGTACTGACAACCATTTCCGAACCAATGCGAGCACAGAAGCAGTTGATTTTCAGCCGACAATTATTGTGCTCAAATATTTCTCTAACTTTATTTAAAATGAAATCAACTTGGATTTTATTTAAACGATAGCACTCTTTTAAAATAAATTTTTGTAGTTCTGGAATATTAATTTGGTCTCTATAATTTGTTGCTATAACAGTGTCTTCATTATCGTCGAACAAAAACCTTATTAAAGTTATAGCAATATAAATTTGCAAAGCGATCGTTTACCTTGCAAATTTATGACAAACTTATCAAAATTTGCTTTGCAAAAATAGAAATTAATGTTTGTGTGGAACAAAACAGCATAATTTTTGCAAATTCTTTGCAAATTAGACTTTTCAATATTAACTTTGCACTTTGCAGAAGAGAGCGTACGTGGAACAAAAATTGCAAAGAGAATATAAAAATTGCAAAGACTGCAAATTACACTTATCAATTTCAACTTATCACTTATCAAATTGTATAGTTCTGTGGAACATAAAGTTTTGCAAATTGACTAAAAATTTGATAAGTGCAAAGTGAAAAGTTGATAAGTTGCTTTGTGGAATAGGGCCCAAGATGAATATTTTTTAACTTTTCACTGAACAGATACACTTGCTCAATTTCCATTTGTCGCTTTATAATTATTGAAAGTAACTGAAATTGCTTCGATAACTTAATGTATTTAGAACTGGTACGGTTCCAGGTCCTATTAAATATTTTTTAGAGTTCCGTACACAAAGTGTAAAAACGTAACTCTATTGTTTTCGCTACAATGTCTGTCCGTCTTTCAGCGCCTTTTATATCTGGAACCGTAATAGGTAGACTCTTGCAATTTTTACAGATGATGTGTAGCTGTTGCCGCTATAGCAACAAATACTGAAACTTATAGGGTGTTCCGATAGAGAGGTGTTATTCACGAATATGTGCCTATTTCGTGAACTGTAGGTGGGATACACTTGAGATTTACAAACAGTAATTAAAACCTAGTTCACTATATAAACAAGTATAAAAAAATAAAAATAAAAATTAAAGGGTGTTCCGATAGTGGTGTGAAATGCATGTATAAGGCCTAAGTTTTGAACCATAATAGGTAGGCGCTTGAAATTTTCACAGTAGGTGTATAATTGTGGCCGCTATAGTAGCAAATACAAAGGGTGTTGCCGTAGAGAGGTGTTATTTACGAATAAGTGTTTATTTCTTGAACTGTAGGAGGAATACACTAAAAATATGCAAGCAGTAATCAAACTTAGTTCGCTATATAAACAAGTCTAAAAAGATAAACCTAAAAATTAAAGGGTGTTCCGATAGTGTCGTGATTTGCATGTATAGGGCCTAAGTTTTGAACCATAATAGGTAGACTCTTGAAATTTTCACAGTAGTGGTATAACTGTGGCCGCTATAGCAACAAATATTGAAACTTATAGGGTGTTCCGATAGAGAGGTGTTATTCACGAATGTGTGTTTATTTCTTGAACTGTAGGAGGCGTACACTAAAAATTTACAAACAGTATATAACTTAGTTCGCTTTATAAACAACTATAAAAAAATAAACCTAAAAATTAAAGGGTGTTCCGATAGTGTCGTGATTTGCATGTATAAGGTCTAAGGTTTGAACCGTAATAGGTAGACTCTTGAAAATTTCACAGAAGTGGTATAACTGTGGCGGCTATAGCAACAAATATTAAAACTTATAGGGTGTTCCGATAGTGTCGTGATTTGCATGTATAAGGCCTAAGGTTTGAACCGTAATAGGTAGACTCTTGAAAATTTCACAGAAGTGGTATAACTGTGGCGGCTATAGCAACAAATACTAAAACTTATAGGGTGTTCCAATAGAGAGGTGTTATTTACGAATAAGTGTTTATTTCTTGAACTGTAGGAGGAATACACAAAAAATATGCAAGCAGTAATCAAAACTTAGTTCGCCATATAAACAAGTCTAAAAAGATAAATCTAAAAATTAAAGGGTGTTCCGATAGTAGTGTGATTTGCATGTATAAGACCTAAGTTTTGAATCATAAGAGGTAGACTCTTGAAATTTTCACAGAAGGTGTAAAACTGTGTCCACTATAGCAATAAATACTAAAACTTATAGGGTGTTCCGAAAGTGAGGTGTTATTTGTGTTTACGTCTTTATTTCTTGAGCAGTAGGAGGCAGACATTTAAAAATTACACAAAGTAATTAAAATTATTGGCTATATAAACAGGTATAAAAATAAACCTAAAAAGTAAAGGTTGTTCCGATAGTGACGCGATTTGTATGTGTATGGCAGACTTTTGAATTTTCCCCAGATGGTGTATTACTATGGCCGCTATAGCAACGAATACTAAAACTAATAGGGTGTTCCGTAAGTGACGTGTTATTTACGTTTACGTCTTGATTTCTTGGGCTGTAGGAGGCAGACATTTAAAATTTACACACAGTAATTAAAAGATTGTTGGCTATATAAACAAGTATATAAAAAATAATCCTAATCCTAAAAATTAAAGGATGTTCTGATAAGTTCGTCCGACTGATGGCGCAATATTTAGTTTTTTATGTTTTTTCACCGTAACTCCATTTTATTCTATTATAAATAACTAAAAACATTGATTTTGATTTTCTTCGAGAGGCAGTTCAAAACAAAAGAAAAATTTGGGGCCAGCAACGCGGATCGGGACCAGATAGTTTTAAATAAAATTTCACCAAAGGATTTTTTTTAGTATGAGTAACGTAACCTAACATCGGGCTTTACGGAGCTTATCCCCTTTTTTAATAGTTTTTAAATTTCGAACTTTTTATAAATTATTTGTTAAATAATATTTTTTTAAACACATGAAATAGTGTTAAGATTTATCAAACCTTTAGATTTAAAATTGTTTTCAACATTTTTGTAATAGACTAGAAACAACAGAAGCTCCATTTTTTAATATTAATTGGGCTACAAAAAAATTTAAAAAATATTTTCTACAAAAAAAATCTGGAGTGGCCTACACTCAACTTTACCATACAGATAGATATTTTTATGGAAACAGGTATTTTAAGGCACATACTAAATTTCATTTTCATATGTCATATTGTACGACCTGTATAGCGTTCACAAAATTTGGGCGTAAGTAAACTACCCCTTGTTCACTCTTGATTATACCCAAAATTTGTACAGCCTTTTATATCCATATACCAACGGCACATACTGAATTTCATTTTAATATGTCATACGGTATGAACTTTAGAGTGTTCACAAAAGTTGAGGGTAAGGAAAGTAGACGTTGTCCCCTCGCAATTATGATCAAAATCTATACAGCTCTTCATCTTCATATTTGAGAGGCACATACTAAATTATAACTTTAGGCTCATTATTATAACTTGCCGATAGCTAAAGTTAGGATTTTATTGGAGCGATAATTAGTTTTTTGTTATTGTCAGTAAGCTAAAAACAACATTAACTATCACGTACTTTAAGGACAAGTTATAGTAATGAGCATTATCCTCGCTATTATAACGAAAAACTACTTACCGCTCCAGCAAAATTCTAACTTTAGATATTGGCAAGTTTTAATAATGGGCCTTATTGTTTTTATTTTTTATTTTATATTATTACTACTTTAGATTAAATAAATTGGTCTTGAAATATATAACTCTCAGCACGTAAAGAAAAAAATGGTTATGGTCACAGGAACTACGGTATGTTCTCTGTAACAATATATGGTTGCGATAAACAAATTTTAATTATTTTTAACATAAATTTGGTCGCGATAAACAAGTTTTGGTTAAGACTTCATCATTAAACGGTTATTTGGGCTCAACAAATTCAAGTTACCGATATCAGAAAATATTTTCTAACAGTTATTTTAAGAATGAAGTAAAAAAAATACATCTAAAACAGTTGTTTTTAACGTAAAAATAAAAAGTCAAATAAAAGCTAAAATTTTTTTTTTTTTTTGCCGTAGTAAAACAAATCTTTAATTATTTCATAATTTATTCGCCTAAAGTGCAATGTTTTGATTGTTTTACAAAAGAAGGACAAATAAATAAATGCTATTGCAACAATAAAGTTAAAAATACACAAAAATTTTAACTATTTCTTAGTTTGTTTTAAAGTTTAAATTGGATGTGTGTGTGTGTGTGTGTGCATTATGTGATGACATCTTCTTATGACGATAAGTATTAAAACCCAGCAAAAAAATTCCTAATGGTAATCATTTTTATCCACTTAATAATTTTAACAAGACCTTAAACTAAAAAAATCAGTTATTGAAAATTGAAATTTCTTTCAAATAAAGACAAAAAGACCTTAAGAACATATTCAACTAAACCTTATTTCTTTTTGTAATGTGTTTTGTAAGCAAGTAAAAGGATTTAGCTGTACTGAAAATTTTGCTTACTACACTCAGAGTCTCATTGTATTAATAGCAAACTTCTGCCAACATTTTTAATTTATGTCAATCAATATCGTTGAAACCATTTATTTAAAATATTTATTTCATTATGAATACTGCAATATTTTAACCAATACAAATGTTTTAAGGCATCCAAGAATATTTAAAAGCTGGTAAATGCAACCTAGAGATGACAATGCAAAACAAACTTATAGTAGAAGACAAAAACACTATATATGATGTCTGGTGATGTTCTTTTGCATTTTCAATAATTTTGTTGACAAGTTTAGTGATATTTTGAAAATTTTCTATTTGGCATGTAGTATTCAGCAAAAAACATAGGATGGTCATGGAGGGTTTAATAAGAATCTGCTTGCAATTTTTTTTTATCACGTACAGTCGCAATCCCTTAATCAAGCGTATACATTAGTATATTTCAATATAATTTTAGAACGGTTCACCCAATCAGGATACCCTGCATGATAAGATAACCTCCACGTAATTTGAATAAACATTTTTATCCATTCAATAGTGAGGGAATTAATCAGAAAATAATGGCCATATATTTGATTTTACTCATAATTAAGTGAAGATAACTAAGTTTGCAAAATTGTAATATGAACATACATCAGTAACATTTAATTTTTATAATAAAGTTGTTAAAAATTTTTTATGTCTTATGGGGCACCCTTTAATTTTAAAATTAAGGTCAAATTCTCGAAAGTTGCATCATTATTGTAACACCCTTTAAATTTTAGTAATTGTTGTTATAGCGACCATGGTAATACACTTTCTATAAAAATATCAGGAGCCTACCTATTGCGGTTCAAAAAATAACGTAATATTCAAAACTATGTCACTAATGGACACCCTTAATTTTGTAGTAATTCTTACAGCGGCCGAAGTAACACATCTACCGTAAACATTTCAAGAGTCTACCTATTGCTGCAAACCCCTTTAATTTTTATTGTTTTATAGGCGTCATAGTAATACCCCATCTGTGAAAATTTCAAGAGTCTACCTATTACGTTTAAAAATTTATGGCATATTCATGAAAATCACGTCACTGTCGGAACACCCTTTAATTTTTACTATTTGTTATATTGACCATAGTAATATACCTCCTGGAAAAATTTCAAGATTCTACCTATTACCGTCAAAACTTTGGCCTTATACATGCAAATCATGTCACTATCGGAACACCCTTTAATATTTAGGTTCAATTTTGTAAACTTATTTATAAAGTGAACATAGTTTTAATTATAGTCTGCAAATTTTAAGTAGATGCCTCCTTCAGCTCACGAAATAAAGACATAATCATAAATAATACGTCACTTTCGGGACACCCTGTAAGTTTTAGTATTTGTTGCTATAGCGGCCACAGGTTTATACCTGAAAATTTTAAGAGTCTAATATTATGGTACAAAACTTAAGCCATATACATGTAAATCACGTCACTATCGGAACACTCTTTAATTTTTAAGTTTATTTTTTTATACTTGTTTATATAGCGAACTAAGTTTAAATTACTGTTTGCAAATTTTAAGTGTATGCCTACAGTACAAGAAATAAACACATATACGTGAATAACACGTCTCTATACGATTATACACCTTCTATGAAAATTTTAAGAGTCTTCCTATTAATGTTGCTGATATAAAAGGCGCTGACAGACGGACGGACAGACATTGTAGCGAAAACAATAGGGTTACGTTTTTACCCTTTGGGTACGGAACCCTAAAAAGACAACAACGACATGAAAAAAACCAGTTATAACACGTGTCTATCACGGTGTTAAAACGTGGACGAAAAAATATTCTCAAGCAGCGCCAGTGCCAAAAGGTAGGGAAGCTAATAGTGCAACTTCACCGCTTTGGTATTTTATATGGCGAAAAAATTGACCCTGCAGCATTACCTCAAACGCCCAAACCACCACCACCAATTTATTTGAGAGAGCCAAACTCAAATGTCCTATTAAAAAAAAACTCATTTTATGTGGTCCCAATCAAGAGAGGCACCATATATTAAACCAAAATTCAAGTTGGTGCTGAGAGCAAAAAAAGCTTTTACATCTACCAAATGAAGAGTGGCAAAGGTCTTCAAGTTTTTTTGTATAGATACATGCGTTGGTGCAGATGAAATAAAATGTTTTTAAAGTTAAAACCGTAGCTAATCTCAGAAATCGAGATCGCGTCCCCCAACCACTAATTCGAGTGGAATTTGAACAAGGAGATATCAGATATCTATTTCATCGAAGAATTACCGTTGAAGAACCGCATAAACGATCAGGTCCCATCCAGTATTTAAACTGGGGCCATACTAGAGCATGCGGTAAGTTGTCTCCAGTTTTTGTTGTATGTGGGGAGCTACATGGTTCCAGCCAATGTGTAAATCGAAAAACGACGCAAATTTAAAAAATGCAGCAAATGTGGTGGAAATCACACTGCTAGCTGAATATATCTATTAAATGGTAAAGAAGTCTTCGAAGAAAATAGTTAAATAGTTATTCCCATCCTAGATTTTCAATATCGGAAAGTCAGTACCGAGACTTCCACAACCGGTTCATAGCAGCTGGTGACTACAACGCAAAACACACCTTCTGATGGTCGCGTCTTATTACTTCAAAAGGGCTGATTTTGTTTGACGCAATCTCAAAAATGGCCTTAATTAACAATCAATCCACAATCTGGGCAAGGTAGGTAAGGTAATCTCATCAAAAAAATGTATTTATTCCGAATAAAGCTACTGATATAACTGATCTAACATCCATCGCTGGTGAAGTAATTTTACCACTACGATTTAACCTTCGTGATATTGAAATGGCTATTGCTGGATTAAACCCTAAGAAAGCGTGCTGTTTTGACAAAATAAGCAACAAGATGCTTATCAAACTTCCCCGAGTAGCAGTTAGAATAATACTCTACATTCGTAATGACATTTTATGCTTTTAGCTTTTCCTTGAGCCTGGAAAGTCTCTGTAATAACTATGATATCTAAGCCAGGGAAAGACCACAAAAAGGACGATTCTTATAAGTTTGTTAAAATAGAAAATTAATAACAATTGAAACTACCGGGTAGATTGATACAAAAAGTAATGATGACGGACGTAGCTGTCTAGAAAATGAATTCTGCTTTGCTGGTATCTAATTTTTCTTTATCTCTTTATAATTATGATCTTAAGCCTAAATAATTAATTTATTAATTCAAAAATAGTTCAAATAAAATTCATATAACAAAAACTATATTATTTTCAATCTTAATAAACCTTCTTTAATATATATGTGGATCTGAGGATATTAACGAATAAGTCATCAAATCCTTATGCGTGTCATCTCGAGATGTTTTGTTTTTGTATGCGACAACTGTACTTTTCTCACATTTTTGTGATTTGCTTCTATAGCTTCTTTAGACAACCAGCCTATAATGTTTTTTATTTAATTATTTTTTGATTTCAGAAAGCCGGTCTAAATAATACATAGATATATTTTATAACATAACATTAATGGAGTGAAGTTTTTTGTACGGTAGATTTACTAGACCACACAAACTCACTTGTACTCACTTCAGATGGACGTATTTAATATTGAAACCAATAAAAATTTTAAATCTTATTATGTAAGTATTTATATACAGATAATTTGATAATTGACTAAAAGATAATTGTAACTATAAACCTAAAAAAGAAAACTGTGTATTTTTAAGATGATTTTTTTCTGGTTCGAATTATATACTAACACACTGTGTAATTTTTTAAGTCATGGCAAAAATAACCATATAGGGACACTACTACGTCATAAAAGACCAAAAAAAAAGACCCCTATCTCCCAGTTTTGCCCGAAGTCCTACAGGTTTTTTTATGGGCCCTCAAAGATGTGGGGCCTCGATGTCATTTTTGCAAAAAAATTATCATTTCCTCAAGCTCATATTTTGCAAACCGATTGAAATTTTGATATACTCTCTGAGGCAAAGTTGTAGCTCTTGTCATAAAGAACAAAAATTGTTAATATATAAAATAAAAAAAAAACTTCATCTTCAAGGTCAAAATCGCAAAAAACTTTAAAAAATTCAATATTTTTTACCTTTTTTCCCCTGTTCAGGTCCATAGGTAGCAAACCGTTCAAAATTCAAGGAAGCAATCAACTACAAAAATGAACCTAATAAACAACTTTCTAGAACATATGAACTTCCTAGGAATGATTCTTAACACCGTTTAGGTAGCGCTTAGGTAGCCGCAAAAGTGAAAAATTTCCGCAAAATTTTTTAATTTCATTTGTTTTTTCTTTACTTCAACATTGAGATACTATAAAGCAGAGTTTGAAAAAAAAACACTAAAGTACGCTACGATAGTGTTCTGTACTGAAGTTTTTGGGATCAGTACACAACACATTTCGTACAGAACAAATACAAAATACACAAAAAAAAAAATTTAGCGTTTGTGTATGTGTACGCAAACAAAATACCGTACACAACGATCGTTGGCTGATGAGCACAAACATTATAATAACGTACTGTTCTTTTTTTAGCGTACTTTTAGTGTTCTTTTTATGTATGTGTACTGATCTTTAAGATTTTACGTAGCGAACTTTTAGTGGTTGCGTTTTTTCTATAAAGTATTTTTAGTGTTTGCGTAGAGTATTTTTTAGTGTTTGCGTAGTGTTCTTTTAGCGTACTTTTAGCGTACTTTTTAGTGAATTTTTTGTGTATTTTTAATGATCTATAGCGTAGTTTTAGTGATCTTGTAGAGTATTTTTGTGAACATTTTTTGCACTTTCGGTTACAAATGAGAATTTAAAGATGCATTTTGTTATTTATTAATAAAAATATTTAAGAAAACTATTATTTAATTTGTCTTTGTCTTCTTAGTATTTGTGATATTAGGATTTTTAATGTACATATGTATGCAATTCTATTATAAAAAATCTTGAAACAAATATTTAAAGAAAGGGGAAATTTAATTAATTTTTTATGAAAAATATTTATTATTTTAAAATTAGTGTAATACTTGACGAGTTGATGAACAGGATAATAAAATAACAATTTCAGGTATTTCTTAAAATACAGTCATGTACTTAACAAAAATTTTTTTTAATGAAAGGGTTTTATGAAAAAATCGTTGTTTAGAAGAATAGTTTAAAATATGAAGAAAATGCAGGTAATAGTTTTTAGCATCTGTCTAAGGAAGGACGAAATTTCTGCATTTACATGAAAAATTGTTCTTATGAAATAATAACCGAACTAAATTGACTACATTCGTTGAAATTCTCTTACCTGTCACAAATGGGCTATGTGTGCGTATGTAAACACATAATTTAGTCCAATTATTAACATCAAATTCAAGTGAAAGAAGGGTTAAGAGGTTGTAAGAATTCCTGGAACACATATGTACATGCAATTTAAGAATTAAATGGGACTTTTTCTAATTGAAAAATCAAAATATGTATCGACAAATATAAGTAGTAATGAATAAATAAGAACCAAAAACGACAAAAGAGTTAGATAGTATTTAAATTCGTTCTAACAAACTGACGATGGATTATGAATGCGCTGATGTAAATACAAATAGTGTTTTTTTATATAATTTTCCTTAGATAAATACAAGTCTCAGGTATAGCAGCTACCGTGAATAAAAATATCTCACTTAAGAAAAATCTGCTTATAAGAATTAAGATATTTTTTGTGTAAAACATATTTATTGTAAATATAATTATTTTAAATTAAAGCATTTTATTTTTTATATATGTATGTAATTACTTAAAGGAACTAAATAAGAAACAGTACAGGTATATATTACATTTTTTAAATTATATATTAATACTAAATTATCGTTATTATTTTTTAGTGTTATTATTGCTTTTATTTATGTTAATATACTTAATAAACATGTATACATAACATAAGAAACAATTCAAAAGCTCAATTTAATTAATTTCTAATAAACCTGAGAGAAAAGTATTTATTACTTTTAAAGGTTTTCACCGTCTACGTTTGTATAATTAAATTCTCCATTGACTCTTACCATCAATATGTGTTCTATGTTAAATGCCTATTTCGCTGATCGGATAAGATATATTTTAAAGCTGAAGAAACTCTTTCTACGCTTACTTGTGTACATGGTACTGCCAAAATTATTTTAGCTAAATCTGATAAAATATTATTTTTACCGCACCAATATTTTAAAATATTAAACTTCAGCGGAAATCTTGCTCCCGATCGTATAAGTTGAGTTCAATCTCAAGATCGGACAGTGGTGAATTGGATTGAGAAATGCCAGGATCCAGATTTTGTAATATTTGGATATTTAGTAATAATGATTCAGTGTTGTAGGGATTAGTAGTCTCAGCAGGGATGGCACTACAATACTATGCTATCTATTACAAAAAATAAAAAAAAATATTCGTATTATGTTTTTAATGTTGATGGCCCTGGACTTGCAAATCGCACTCTTTTAAGCTGTGGATCCAAATCGTCGTCCGAATCTGACTCTGATTCAGAACTTATGGTGTCCACAGGCACGGTACTTCCTCCACTGGCCTCCATCATCAGCTTTTTCTTAAAGTTTTTTGCGATTTTGACCTTGAAGATGAAGTTTTTTTTTTGATTTTATATGTTAACAATTTTTGTTCTTTATGACAAGAGCTACAACTTTGCCTCAGAGAGTATATCAAAATTCCAAACGATTTACAAAATATGAGCATGAGTAAATGACCATTTTTTTCCATAAATTACATCGAGGCCCCACATCTTTGAGGGCCCATAAAAAAACCTGGAGGAGTTTGGGCAAAACTGGGATACTGGGATAAATTAAAATTTATATAAATTTTATAGGAAATATACTAAGCTATCAAAGAAGAAAAATGTTCATTTCTTGTCGCAAAAAAATGACTCTTGCAGCACAAAAAATGAACAATTTCGGTATGTTTCTTTTTTGCGCTTGTATTTTTTGTGGAAAACAGTTAAATTTAACTTATGTTTTGCAATGTCTGTAGTTTTTTCAAGAAAATCTTTTAAAAAGTAAAGAAAATCAAAAAAAAGACTTTAGAAAAAATACATTTTTTCAAAGTTTCGGAAAAATTTTCAGATTTTTTATTAAAAACATAACAAATTACCTAAAACAGGAAAATACCAGACCATATTTCTCTTTTTTGTTTAATATTCCATCGAACTTAAAGGTTATTTAAATTGAATAAGACTTTTTCTAGCAATAAGAAGTCAATTCAACAAAATATTTAGAAAAACTTATTTACGAATTATTGCTAATATTATTGGTAATCAGAAAAAGCAATGATCTGCTTTCAAAATTTAAATGTGAGCAGCTGTTTTAAAGTAAGAGTCAAAACTAGTTTTTTTGTGATTAAAGCACACAGTTATCTGAATTTTGCGCCATCTGGTGCCGTCAATATGAGCTAAACCTTGAAAATTCCTTTAGATTGGCTCTAATTATGGTGTTATCTGTCGAACAGTGTAACTTTAGCTTCAATATAAGATATATTTATTTTTTAAGGTTTGTCATAAAACAAAACAATCGCAAAAAAAATCCCAAAGAATTATTTCTCTTAAAAAATACCCGGAAGACCTAGACGTCTTTAAATTTGATCTATTATGATATCAGGAAAATATGACTGAATAAAAAGCAATATTTACTGACAATTAGAAATATTTCATGATCCGCAGTCCATATGTGGAGTATATGGGCAAAAGACTAAAAAATACCAAATTTGATATTTTTGATCTTTATTTTCGGAAATGTAACATTTCCTTTTATTAATGTTTTAGGATTTCATACTTTATAAGTATTTTTTATTGACTAATTACAAATTCACAGAAAATTTCAAATTTCGTATTCACCCTAATAAGATAAAGTGTATTGAATCTAGAATCGATATTTGCCAAAAGCAAAATCGATATTGGTTATTATGCCAGAAATATCTGCGTTCTTTTCAGATCACATCAGCCAAGCATGTGGAAGAGTGTATACTATTCTCGGTATTTATGGGCTACACAGCATTGCACACCATAAAAAGTAAGACTACTCTTGGCTAAAAACTATTTACTACTAATTCTGCTATTCATCAGAAGTCTTCTCTGGCTGCAACTCATAAGGCTCTGCGAAAATAAACACAACTTTTAATAAAATTATACGTTACATATCCTGCTTGGGGAGATTTGATCATGTTTTACAGTATTCCAGTCATCTTTTATCTTTATTAAATTACATTTAATAAATATTTAAAGATAAAAAACTTATGGCGTTTTCTTTTCTGACAAAAATGTTGCAGATATTTTACACTTATTAAATTTTCATGTTCTATTCTGAAAAAACATTGTGTTCTTTTCTAAATATGTCGCACCAAAACCAGGTAAATATGCTACATTTTTTACACTCAACTTTAATTCAGGGTGAGATATTGCCATTTTTTATAATATTTTTTTTTTTTTTTCAATGAAAGCAAGAATTTTATTTTGAATTTAAATTTGTATGTGAATAATTACATATATTATTTTATACATATGTACGTCACATAAATGTTAAATGTAAAATCAGTTTATTTTTGTGTTCTTTTAAAATTATAAAAAAGGTCACACTTTGCAAGGGCTAGGTGATCCGTAAAAAGTATTACCTATTAATAAGGCAGAATTTTTTTCCAGAAAAGAAAACGCCATTAGTTAATCTGCATTAAATTACAACTTCAGAGCAACCAAAATATTCTCTTGACCGATGAATGGTATCATACCACCGGAGAAACGTTTGAATACAATGCGTCTAATGCCTCATCCAGAAAATATTAAAGATCGTGAGGCAATCATTAGAACAAATATAAAAAATTCATTCAACTTTTTTCACCTAAATCTTTTATAAGTTAAGAAAAATAATTTTAAATTTGTATGGGGACGAAACGAAACGAATCATTTAAAACAGCTATCTTTAATGTTTTAAAACTAATTCATTAGGATGCCAACTTGTCTATTATCTTGACTACTAATGCACTTAGGAGCGGCATTGGTGCTGAGTTATCACATCGACAGCCAGATAGAACCGAAAAACCTATATCCTATGCATCAAAGCAAGAGCCCCCACGCAAACCCCTAAGGGTCTGTGAGCACATACACAATCTCAACTAAAATCTCACAAAGAGAACCAAACATGTACAAATTTAAAATCAGGAGCATACCAGCTTTCAACAAGGTAGGTTTGTGTCACTTTGTTAAATATTTAGCAAACCAATGCATTTTCATTTTAACCACTTTTTTAGGTTGGGGGCCGATCAAAAACATGAAATGTAAACCAGTTTTTATACTCGCAATTGAAATTGAAGCTCTTGCCATTGTTTTTGGTGTAACACGTTTTCATCAATATACTTATGTTCTTCATTTTGAGTCGACTACAAACCTCCAACACTATAATAGCTATATAAACAAAATCCATCCTTGCAAATGCAGATGCTCTATAGGTGAAGATATTGAGTTTGACAATCAAGAACAAATTATACTTAATTTTGAAAATTTATATGAAACAACAGTAAAGGATTTTCCTGCGGATGGTAGTGTTAATGCGGAACATGTGAAACAATTGCTCTTATAAGAGGACTAAAACGAATTAACTGAAAACGAACAAATTAAAACGGTCATAGCTTAACCCGTAAAAAGTTTTGGTGAATTTATATTTTGGGTTATTGGCACGCTATTAATTAAAATTAAATAAATTTCTTTTATTCTACATCTTTTTGTTTCAATTTTAAATACTGAGAATGTATGTATGTATGTATGTATGTATGTATGTATGTATGTATGTATGTATGTATGTATGTATGTATGTATGTATGTATGTATATATGTATATATGTACCAGAGAATGACAAAAGTATCATTTTTAGTACTTATTAAGTATTTGAGGCGAAACAAGTATAAATGTGTATAGCTACAGCTCAAACAACATATCATACACACTACTCATTTCAATTTCAACTTAAATAACTACAAGTATAGGCAGAGAATAAGTGTTCGCATACTTGTTCATTATTTTTCGCAATACAACTAAGTATAAGTAAAAGTTGGATAAAGTATTGGCTATACCCATACTTGTAAATGCAGAGTAGGAATAAGTACAAGTATGTAAATACTCTAAGCATACTTAGAGAATTTTCTATATATATATAATTATATGTATTAATTATTTTACAATTCCAAAATACGTTTATTCATTCCTTCATCCTAATATAAAAATTATTTTCGTTCTCCATACTTAACCAATGTTCGGTTATAAACAAAATATTGCCAAACATCATCCACCTTTTTATACACACAATTCCTAAAAGTAGTTGTTTTACTTATAAGTATAATTATAGTATTATAAGTACTTTTCCATACTTGTAAGTATTAAGTAGTTTTAAGTATGGGTATGACAGATACCCATCACATTATCTACCTACAACCAGTTGTACTCATACATGCATTACTTATACATTTTTAAGTTCGTTGTGTATAAATAATGTTTGTTATAAGTATTGAGTACACCCATACTTATTTCACTGCAAATATGTATGTGTAGGTATTTTCTGTGTTATAAGTATAGGTATAACTAATACCCAAAAATATGTGTAAATACTTGACTATATTTATTTTATAAGTACTTTTGTCAGTCTCTGGTATGTACATTAGGCTGGAACGTTGGTATATGGCAGCCAATAATTTTTTGTATTACCCGTTCAAATAGTGATAAAAATTTGTCTAATTATGTGAGAAGTTATTCTACAAATTTTTATTGTGAAGGAACCACATCTTGAGGTGCCGCACAAGCCTCAAACATACTTTTTGTCTTTAAATCTTATATAGTTATATTTTTATTTTTTTTGGTGGGTGTTCATATTTATAATTTTTTTTAATTTCATTAAAACTAATCCTAAAATAATGCAAAACATAAAAATTTGCTATCCATCGTCATTTTATAATCTTTCTTACGTTTTAATACCAAAATGGGGTGTAAAAACATGAAAAATATATTTTTTTTATTTACTTTTTTTCTTTGTTTTAGTAAGATGGGAATATATATGATATTGTAATTACTTTTCTTTGACTAAAAATTATTTAATGTACTTAGAATGGTCCTTTTCTTTCTATAATGCGGTTTTTGCAAATGGAAATGTATTGAAATTTGCTAAATTTCAATATATTTGGATCTGCGGCATTTGGTTTTGCGGCACCTCTTACCCTACTCTAATCTTGATCAAACTTTATAATTGACCTCACAATAGCAAATGGCAACTTGTTATCATTGTTACATATTGAAATTGAAAAAAATAATTTTTTCGTTCCACCCTAATGTACAAAAAATATTAAATAGTGATAAAAAGTTGCCATTTGCTATTGTAGGATAAGAGGTGCCGCAAATCCAAATGCCGCAGATCCAAATTTATTGAAATTTAGCAAATTTCAATTTTTTGGATCTGTATTATATAAATAAAAGGACCATATTTTGTGATAAGATATAAATTCACAAGCATTTTTTAACAATGATTAATAAACTATTATTATACTTAAATGTTTCTAAACAATTCGTTTTCTTTCTTGACATAATTTTTTTCTGAAAAAAAAACTGAAAAATAAATGTACAAAATAGAGAAATTAATGTTTTAGGCTATTAGGCCACTACACCACAAAAAAATAGTTTAAATTTCATTGGCGGATCTAAGAATACTATATATTGCTGAGTTCTTGTTATTGCAGTATAGCATCTCTTTAAGCGTCTCATTTGTGGTACTTCTGGGGCAATAGTGAGTATCTATGTGCAAGTGAGTGGTTAATAGTGAGTATCTATGTGCAAGCTATGCATTCTCTCCTAGGCAGTGTTCCTTCATAGTAGAGTTGTGTGCTAAATTTTGTATTGACTATTCTGGAAAGATGTACATATGAATATAGTAAGGAGGGTTTATGAGATCTGAGAAAACTGGTTTATGTGCTCAATTGCTCTTCATATTGCTTTAGCCACAAATTACATATACATACAAATATATATTATTTGCGAATATAAGTCTAAAATTATGTAAAGAAGCTTATAAAAATATTGCGACGAATATGCTTTTCTATACCAAAGTTAATAAAATATTGTTTCTGTAAGCTTATGCTACAAACATATGCTTATATTAATCATATGCATATAATATTATCATAAAGGTTTCGTTTTGATTTTTCTACAATTGTTACTATCTCATTTTTCAATATATTCTAAAAACTTTTTACTTTTATAAGCTTTTTAAAATATTTTTCACAAGTCATTTGGTATGTTAGGAATGTATAATTCATATTTTTTATTATGATGTGTATAAACTGAATGAAAAAATTTGGGAAACAAGTCATCTTTGATTCACAACAATGTAGATAAATCTAGCTTGATTCTAGTAATATATTCAAAAATAACGTAAAATCAATGGATAAATTATTCACATTAACGTTTTAACTAAATTTTTGTTAATATAACAGATTTTGATTTATATTTTTATATGTTCTTTTCAAATTATTAGGTTTTATTAAAATATATTTAAATAAATTGTGTACAGATTTGAATACAAATAAACTGGATTTAACTATTTTTGCTGTTAAAGTTTTATTAATTTTTATCGTTAATATTACTTAGGAAATTTAGTTTAATACAGTTTCTTTGATCCATTTTTTGAAATAGTAAAAAATCGAAGAGCTCACCAAAAGACGAACAACCTTTTTATTTGTCAAAAACAAACTGACAATCCAAAATGGCTGATATTGTCTACATACATAAATAACAGACATGTGTACCAACATTAAAAAATGCGTAAATCGAACATACGAGACCTCACCGAAAATTGAAAATAACGGTTATTTTTTTATCATATCTCGTATATACCTCAATTAGCCATGTTTTTCCTTTTCGTGTACGTGGTGCAGTTGATTTATTGTTTAAAATCGCGAGGAATTTTCAGCCAAATAAGTTAGTAGATAACTTGAAAAAATAGACATTTGTATTATATTTCTAAATGATAATGCACCTATTCAATCTTCTCATCTCAACCATATGGATCTTAAGTATTAGAAAGTTAAGAAAAAAGTATCTAAAATAATCAGAATGAGGCAAAATATCCTTTAACATCGTCAAATTATTCGTTAATTCTGTACCATGCAGATTATAAGCAGTAAGAGCAAATAAGACTACTTCAAATTAATGTAATGTTGAATTTCAAGCGGTTGCATTAGAACTCATAATATTTACTATCACTAAGATGATGCTTACCAGTAAACACTACCCAGAGTAGATAGAAACGAAAGTGCTGACGTAGCTTTTTTAGAAAATGTGCATTCCGCCCTGCTGGTGTTTAAAAATGAAATTTTCCCAATTTTTCTTTAATATTATCACCTAATTTGTAATTTAATTTATTCTTTCTTAGAGGGAATAAAACGAACTTAAGCTTGACTTCAAATTCCATCTTGTATATCACTTAGAATGTTATTAATAATTTTAATTGGGCATGGCAACAAAAAAAATAAAATAAGGATAACATTGTCACAAGCGCTTTAAAGTAAAAACTGACTCACTTAGGTATCATGTAACCCGGCGTTGCACGTTTCTTTTTTCTTCGCATTCGCAAAATTTGCCATTGAAAAAGAATAGTGTGAGGGTCATTATATATTTACATTTTGACACCAAAAGTTTCATTTTATCCGCGTACATAAATAATAGTAAATATACTTACGAATTCTATGACACCATCATTTTCCATCATAATACAGGCAACAGGTATCGTATTTCAATCGGTGTATTTTTTCTATACTACGAGTATACGAGGGAAAATCTTTAAGAAACCGTAGTACTGGGAATTAAAAACAAGGCAGATATGTGCAAAATTTCAAGTTATAAATGAAAGCAGAACGTTTTTAAAAATCGAACAAAAAGTTTTTTTTTGCTGTCTTCCACCAATTCAACTTTAAAACCGCCAACGCCGGGCATTGATCTTTTAATTATTGACTTTGCTAGCAGAGACTTCCTATTGTTTTTTTTAATTAAAAAAATATCTTTGCGGAAAACAGTTTCAGTCAAGTGATGTAATCCTTACTTTACTTCACGCTGGATAAGGTGTATAACCCAAAAGGAGAATATTTTAAAAAGATAATAATCAACTCAAAGAAAAGTGATATTACTTTTAATTTAAATATATTTATAAACAGCGTAAAAGTTATAATGAAAACATTTAAAAGAAACCAGAAAATAAGGTGGTACATTGTAATAACACTGTTTTGCAAACACATTTTTTTCCTCCTTGAAAGAAAAATGTGATGAATAGGAAAGATTTAACGTGCTTAGTCAAAAACTGCTTGTGGAATACTTCCTATTCATCCCATATTGGCAGAAATTCTACTCTAGCTTTATTTATTTATTTGAGTCTAAAAAAGGAATAAACCTATACAGACTTATGAAAACTTAGGACTAAAATAGTTAATGTAATTATAAATAAAAATAATACAATGATATGCAAAAAATTTTACAATATTAATTTAAGTTTTGTAGGATGACATTTTTAAAACTAGTTTTTGAGGCACTAAATTCCAAACTGCCATTATTTGACAATGTATTGAAATAATTTAGAGACCTAATTATTGGACTATTAAGCACGTAATTTCTTTGATGTAATGCTACAAAAAATAACCTTTTATGTCGAATTGATAACCTAGAGGGTTATCAGAGGGTTATTATAATTGTTTGCAAGATTTCAGGGCAATCTATATTTCCATTTAAACAGGTCAAATATATAAAGCATAGACTGTACTTTATGTCTTTTTTCCAGCGAAGTCATACCCAGATGTAAGCACCGGGACATATAAGAAGGAACAGGACACATTAAATTAAGATGAGGCAAAGCATAATGTATAAATTTTTTCTGAATCTTTTCTATACGGTTAATATCAACAGCACAATGAGGACTCCAAATAGAAGCCCCATATTTTAATTTCGATCTAACATATGTAGAATATAAAAGTTTAATTGTATAGTGAGGAGATTTTCATGCATACGGTCCTAAATTTTGAACCATAATAGGTAGAGTCTTGAAATTTTTACAGGAGGTGAATTACTGTGTTAGGACAGGGACATATTTTTCACTTATATTACCTTTTTTCCGCAATAGGTAGGATCCTATTATTTTCATATAAAGCTATAACAATAATTACTAAAATATAAAGAGTATTTCGATGGTGATGCAGTTTTCGCTAATATGACAGTTATTTTTTAAACGCGAGTATATACAGAATGTGTAAATTTATGGCAAAAATATAACAAATAAAAAAAAAGGGTTTTGCGAGAGTGGCAAATATTTTCGAATAGTTGTAGCCTAATTTTTGAACCGAAATGGGTAGACACTTTACACCTACGCAAACTACGTACAAATTTGTCCAAATAACAAAACCAAAGTTTAAAGGGTGTTCGATAATGAATCGATTTTACATATATAATGGGGTGTTCCCTTAATGTCTCAAAGTTGCGCAATTTGACTTTCTCTTCTTAACCTTGTAGGCAGACACTTGGTATTTACACAGGGTATTTTAGTACTATGCTCTAGAAAAAATAATTAAAAATTAGAGGGTACCTCATAAGACGTGAAAAAATTATAAACTTGAATTTTTAAAGTTGAACTGAACATAGTTCGAAACCATACGTATGTGAGCCTGACTCTCACTTGGCTGATTTTTTCCGTCCTAAAATAGTCGAGATACACCATACTTTACACACAAATTTAAAGGGGTCCGTAACTCCGAAACTAAGAGTACCGCCCAATTTGTTCTCTTGACATTTTTTGTTTAAAATTAAATTTATATATACATACATACATATCTTAAATTATAATTTCGAAATTAATTTTTTTTTACAAAACAAAAATACAAATTGTTGTTTTTCTTTAGTCAAAAAATATTAAAAAAAATAAAATGAAAATAATAAAAAACAAAAAACAAAAAATGTCTCGTCAGGGATTGTCATGCAACCTTTTCAACCCCGCTTGCCACCCAAACCCTCTTATTAACAAGAAAAAAGTTGCGGCGTTTATTGCAAGGTGTAAAAGTAATCTTAATGTGTTTTTCCAAGCAAATTTTATGTTTTAAAAAATAATTATAAGTTATAAATGCGAATAAAACGTTGTTCATACACAACGTTTTGAATTATCGTACAGTAGATTTATAAAAACATATTTTTAAAGTTGACGGTAGTTTCTGTTTCAGCTTGTAAATTTATTTTTATATATATATATATATATATATATATAATATATATATATATATATATATATATATATAAATATATATATATAATATATATATATATATATATATATATATATATATATATATATATTTTTTTCTGGGCAATGCTCAATTTTCCGCCCAGTTTACACCAGGGAAATGGTAAGTCAAAAAAAAGGTTCCTAAAGCATTCTCTTAGTGGCTGATAATGGGTTAAAGGAATAGAAGTGATTTGTTAACGACGTATATTTTTTTCATCTCAAGTGTCCCTTTACAAGCCTAATGCAGTGTGTACGATTTGTTTGGCTGAAATTATGAAATTTTAATATTTTAGTAATCGCTTTTAATAACTTTTAATAAAGATGTTTAAGTACAAAACAAAATATAAAACGGTGTTATAACTATTGATACTTTGTTAATAAATAACTGTCTAAACAAATCTACTGTTCCTTGTCAACAGTTTGTAAATATGTATTTACAACTAATTAAATTTCTTCATCCTTTTATCCTAAATGCTTACAAGATGTTGCAATTTTAGTTTGTCTAGCTAGTCTTATTTAACCATTAAATAGTACTTGAAGTTTTTACTAACAAGTAAATAAAAAATGCAGACAAAGAAATTGAAGGAAGAACTTAAACAATATTGGCATTATAGTTATAATGGCTTAAGCGAAAAATTACGGTCATAAATACATTTTATTAAGATAATGGAAAATTAAAAACATTTTTTGAGATTTTTCTGTCAATTTGTTAAAAATTTAAACACAATTATTTTTACTCGTACATACATACATATGTGTAGGATGGGAAGTATCCTACACATATTATGTACTTAGTTTTATTAAATATAGTTTTTAAGTTTTCAATTATTAAAAATTGGTTTTTCAAAATTGTAAAATTCTGATTATTATAAAATAATTCTTAAACTTGAATATAAAATATAATTCAATTATAAAATATATATAATTCAATTATAAAATATAATGTACATACATATGTATGTACGAGTATATGGGTTTTAGTTTTTAATGTAAACAAGAAACGGAAAATTATATTATTATTCAAAGTTTGCGTTGTATATCACAACTCTGGAACATTATAAAAGTAGTTGACTTACAACATTTTTCATTTGGAAACATTGCCCTAAAATGGGTCATAGCTAATACTGCTACGTCAAGTGCATGTATGGTCAAGCCAAGCTGATGACTTATTTAAGGCTTTTATTTATAGTCGTGAAATGTAATTTAACCTGATACACTTCTCAGTCATAATGTTAAAATTAAAATCGCAACAAATTGTTCATAGGATTAACTAATTTTAAAATCACAGCGATATTATCGTATTTTTTTAATTTTTTCGTTTGAAGAGCCATGCAACTTGTCAAAGCTTTGGGCCGAACATCGGGCACAAGAGTATTTTGGACCTAGATTAGGGAAGCTTAATTGCCGATGATAGAAATATAGTCGAAAGACTATATCGGACATTCATTACGGATGGCCTTATACACAATGAGTGTATGGATATCAGAATTTCTACGGATGATGATTACGTCTCCGTTTAACAGACATAATTGCTGGGGCTGCTGCATGCGTTGGATCACCTGCTGTAATGTCGGGTAACTGGAAGCAATATTATCATTGCACTTGACAACCAGTCGGTTATAAAACGCAAGAGGCAGGTGAACGTGTATTCCTGTGAATTTCCGTGGACCAGAACCAAGAGTAGTGCCGAATAATGGTATAATGCGAGTGAAGGTCCTACAATAGCAGAACTCATTTAACCTAGAGGGAGTTCACTAACTGTAGGCTGGCTCGTATGGTGCTCAAAGCAGAAAGGCCATTAAAGCGTTCAGATACAATAGAAGTACCTTAAGCTGGATAACTGCGTTGGTGACAGCTAATGGAAACTTCAAGTATAATCTAGCCGAGATGAAAATTGAAGAAGATAATACTTGCAGACTGTTGCTGAAAGAGGCTGAGACGGCAGCGCATATTATGTGTGAGTGCTAGCATAACACTTAATACCACAGGTAGATGCTTGTTAAATGCCATAGGGGATCTGAGCCTTGAACAAATGCTAGCAATTACCAGAGACTACAGTTACCGTCGACTGTCTAAAATCATTTAAGTCGAGAGTAAAGGCTGGTGGCAGCACGTGACTTAATGAAAATAGGGTTACTGTTGCGGAATTCTATTAAAAAATATGTATATTAAACATATGTATATCTAAAATTTCCTACTGGGAATAAATACACTTAAATCTTAGGGCCTGTTTTTATAAAACAAAGCCTTCTCACATGTAGGTTTCGGTTTCAAACGATAAAGCTTTAAATTTGGTGTTTATAAAACATTTGAAAATTTTCGTTTTTTTTTTTATTCTGAAGTATAGAAAGCTTCATACACTCAAAAAATGACGTACATAAAATCAACTGAAAAAATAAAATAATTAAAATTTCAATTAAACCAGAAAGTTATTTTATTTTTTTTTTATATAATTTTTTTACAGCTGCTCTGCCCATAAACAAGTAAAGCAAAAAATAATTAACTTTGCCGTGATGGCAGCTAGTAATATTAATTCGCCTTGGTCACTCACATCAAAAATACTAAAACGTCTTTTTACGAAAAAACATAATATTTCATTTTATAAAAACAGGGTGTAAGTCTAATTTAAAAAGCATTAAATAAAAATTTATTAAATTCTCAAACATTAATTTATTGTACACAAAACCCGTCTGCTTTAACTCTCCAACTAACATAATTTTAAGGTTGATTTCTGAAGCGTCTCAGCCTTAAATTTGGAATTTCATTAGAATAGTACATCCGTATAGAAACGATTACTTGGAAATTAGTATAACGGAAAATCTGAAGACATTTTTCGAAGAAGTAATAAAAAATCCAGCTTTACATTTATCTTACTTTGGTTACGACTTGGTTGTTTGCTTGATATACCAAAATAATTGTCAGCAGCTGTACGTATGTATAAACATGTTTATTATGAAATACATTTCATATATAATTGAAAGTTAAAAACACGCCCGTTTTGGAAACAATAGAGGTTATATCCCTATAGTTTACGGATACACACTACCAAATCGTCAGTTTTATTCGAGAAAAGGCGATAAGGTCGGCAATTTAAAGATATATTCAAATATTTAAATAAAGGTTGCTATATACTATTGCTAAATCACAGCGACCTCACACTCCGAATTTTCGTTCAAGTACTTTTCAGCAGGGACAGTAAATAACAGTAATCAAAAAAAAAAAAAATAAAAATAAAAAACTCTTTATGTTAGAGTCAACGGAGATCTATACTGTCATATATTAATAGATTTGTATTCACGAGCTTTTTCAGAATATATGGTGATCTTAAAAAACGATATCATCTCTATAGTTAAGAGTTATTTTTCAAAGGAAAAATAAAAGGTCGAATGGAAGTCTTAAAAATAGAATTTTTTTTCCATCATAAAATAAAACTGTTTTTCGGAGTTTTATTTTCCCGTCAGAAAATAAAACTTATTTTATTTGTTTGTTCTTTTGAGGGGTTTTATTTTTCCATCTAAAATAAATCTCCTTTTGTTTATTTTCTTATTTTTTACATTCTCTTTTTATTGGGTCTATCTGATATAATATGTGTAGTAATTTATTTGTTTAATATTACGAACATAAATTATTATTTTAGTGGACAGATTTGAACGAAGGCCTCTCAATGCCAATTAATTACGCTTCCCTAGGTTTCAGGAACAAATGTGTTTTTTTTTTTTGCCAATTTATATAAGTATGTATAATGTATTTTTCTACACGCAAAGTAAAACCATGGTTATGGTATGGTCACAGGAACCACATTATGTTCTCTGTAACAATATATGGTTGCGACTTTGGTCCCGGTAAAAAAGTTTTGTTTAAAATTTTATCATTAAATGGTTACTACGTACAAAAAATTCAACATGGTTGGTTTTAACTATTTAATGTTGAATCCACAACCAAAGTTTTTTCGTAGGTAACAAAAAGATTTTTAAAAATAAAAATTATTTGTTTGTTTATGTCATCGGAGTTTATTGGTTTGTGCTTTAAAAAAATAATAAAAAATGTATAAACAATTGTTTCTGGATTTCAATTTAATATTTAATTATTTCTTTTTCGATGTTGAATTGACCGCGCGGCAACCATCTTCTCTGGATACCCGCAATTCGAGTCCTCTCGGTGTGAGACTGTAATTTATTTTTAATTTTTAGACCAGAAAAATTAATAAAACCTCGAAATCATGAAAATCAACTGGGATAATATTACTAATGATGAAATGTTCGCAGATACAAAACGAAATTGGTCGGTGATGTAATTTACCAGGTGACATTAAGAATGAAGATTTCTATACCTGAGCTGAAGAAGCTGATTAGGATACAAACTCAACCGTTGAGACCGGCGTTGATGTTATTCTCAATCACAGTTTACAAGAATGCTTTCGGACACAAGAAAGACTACTTTGTAATTGAAAGACTACATGGAAAAGGTGTTGAATTGGAAAAGAAATCCCCCGAAATTGAAATTGATGTCTTCAAGAACAATTCTTTACTGGTAAATCCATGTACTGCGATGGATTGGGCCATGTGCGAATGCAGTTAAATCGATGGCCAAAGTGTTTCTCCTTATATACTTGAAACACGGTTTGGAAGAAGATAAATGCTAATACCATTTTTTTTATCTACATGTGTTTTAATAAAATCATCTATTTTTTATATAAAATCATTAATAAAAAATAATAAATAATTTTGTATTTTAAAATGTAAAAAAAACTGGCATATCCATTTCATATGACATTTCATATTTTTTAACCATACTATAATCGTTAATTTAACCATAATATTATAATATTCAACAATAATATGGTTTCACTACAACCATAATATGTTGCTCTTAGATTATGGTTACCTCAACCATGTTTTTTCTTTGCGTGTACTCCCAGAACACAGACGTTATCAATCGCTAAGCACCTAGGAGAAAAATTATCAATTTCAAAGAAAACGTTTTTCAATCCTTATTATCATTTTGTTCGCTTTCTTGTTCTGCCCTAAAAGCGATGTATCGTAAAAATACGGCGCAGATGGAAAACATCTGGTAAAGATCGTTAATCAAACAATAACATATTAAAAAGCAACATTATTTTAATGACGATTTAACCAATCGAAATGCTAGATGATTGTATTGGTTATCACTTTATATAAAGTGAGTTGCATTATCTGAAGAAAAAAGTAAAACTCCAAAAAATAACTCCTATTTTTAAACTTTCATTCGAGCTTTTAATTTTGCGTTGAAAAATAATTGTTATAGAAAGGTTTTTTTTTTAATTCTAAAAAAAATCACTGATGTAAAATAATTTTTTGATATCGATAACTGTAATTTACGGTCCGTGCTTTTCAGTCATCGTCATCTGGACCAAGTACGATAATATCTGCTGAGGCACGATTGTCAAAACTTGACATACCCACCTTCTCAGAAGACTATTTAGCATGTGTATCATAAAAGAATATGTTCATGTCATTAGTACATAACACATCCTTATCTTAAATTCAAAAATATTATTTTCTTAAAGGTTCATGTTCTGGTGCACTACTAGACATCATTAATGAATATCCAGCATCAGAAGGTAATTATCCATTAAAAAGGATTGCTCTTAATCGTCGCTATCACAATCGTAGAAAAATCCTAAGTACCGTATCATCAAATCGTTCTCAATCCAGAATTCGAATGGTACTACTAAAAATATACAAACAATTTTAGATGTCACAAGAAATTGCCTAGTCTACTTAGTACACTAGGAGTAACAAATAAAACTATTATAATCCATATAGGGCTGAGGAGACTTGACATTTAAACAAAAAAAGACTGGGAACAGCCCCTTCAAGCTTCAGTTGGAATACCAAAATCATGTGAGCAGTTTAGTTTTTTAGAAACTTTGTTTAGACTCACTTGACACTTGCTGAAACCAATAATCTAAGCTCAAGGGTAAAAGTTCATCTAAATACTAGAACTAATTTACGTAGAAATATTCATTTAACAACATACGTCACTTTCTACACAAATGTTTTGAATTTCCTTTTATGCCGTCAAATGAAAAACGCGAATTTATTTAAAACAAAAAAGATTTGTCACAATAGCTTAAATATTGGTCATTTTTTTCGCGAATGTTGTTATATCGTTGTTAGAGAACACACTCCACACAACACTCCACAATGAATGAACAACAACTGTACCTGCAGGTCAAATATTGTTAAATACGTCAAGTCCAACAGAAAGCTCTGACGGCATTGCAGTCAATTGTAGTACCCTTGCCAAGCCATAAGTTTTATTAGCCACAATGTTAAAACACCCTATAACATCTTTTCTCACTCCAGCCACTTTAACTGTAAAATGCTGTACAAACTTTCAACACATTTGCACAAATTGGTAAATACTCGTAAATATGTACATATGTGAATTTTTTAACTTCAGCCCAAAACAAAGCATAATTTTAAATTGTAATGTAGCGCTATATACCAACCAATAACCAGGGTTGTCAGATATGGCGATTTCTCAATCTTATTTGGCGATAAAATTTTGGATTTGGCGACATGGCGACATGGCGACTTTTTGGCGATTTTTCATTGGCTTTTGGCCAATATTAGAAACTGAATTAAGGAATATCAAAATGGATAACAAAAACTGAAGTTGTTTTTAGGGTTCCGTACACAAAGTGTCTGTCCGTCGGTCAGCGCCTTTTATCTCTGGAACCGTAATAGGTAGACTTTTGAAATTTTCACAAATCATGTATAGCTGTTGCCGCTATAGCAAGAAATACTAAACCTTATAGGGTGTTCCGATAGAGAGGTGTTATTTACGAATATGTGCCTATTTCGTGAACTGAAGGTGGGATACACTTGAAATTTACAAACAGTAATTAAAACTTAGTTCACTATATAAACAGCTATAAATAAATAAAACTAAAAATACAGGGTGTTCCGATAGTGGTGTGATTTGCATGTATAAGGCCTAAGTTTTGAACCATAATAGGTAGAGGCTTGAAATTTTCACAGAAGGTATACATCTGTGGCTACTATAGTAGCAAATACTAAATCTTATAGGGTGTTCCGATAGAGAGGTGTTATTTACGAATATGTGTTTTTTCTTCAGCTGTAGGAAGAATACACTAAAAATATGCAAGCAGTAATTAAAACTTAGTACGCTATATAAACAAGTCTAAAAAATAAATTTAGAAATTAAAGAGTGTTCCGATAGTGGTGGATTTTCATGTATAATGCCTGTTTTGAACCATACAAGGTAGACACTTGAAATTTTCACAGAAGGTGTGTAACTGTAGCCATTATAGTAACAAGTACTAAGACTTAAAGGGTGTTCTTAAGTGACATGTTATTTGCCTTTATGTCTTTATTTTTTGAGCTATAAAAGGCAACCACTTTAAATTTGCAGACAGTAATTAATTCTATGTTCGCGTTATAAGCAAGTAAACATTATTAAACCTAAAAATTAAAGGGTGTTCCGATGGTGACGTGATTTGCATGTATGTATATGGCCTAAGTTTTGAACGATAATAGGTAGACTCTTGTAGTTTTTACACGAGGTGTATTACTATGGCCACTAAAGCAAATAGCAAAAATTAAGGGGTGTGCCGACAGTGACGTGATTTGCATAAACATTGACTAGTATCCATAAATAACCATAATAGATAACCTCACATTTTCACAAATGGTGTATTACTATGACCCCTATAAAAACAATAAAAATTTAAAGGGTTTTCCGACAGTGACCTTTTTTTGCATGTATAACGACATATTTTTTGAACTGTAATAGGTAGACTCTTCCAATTTGTATAGAAGATGTGTTGCCATGGCCGTTATGACAATTACTAAAAATTAAAGGGTGTTCCGACAGAGACATGATTTGTACGCAAATAGCCTTATTTTTTGAACCGTAATAGGTAGACTCTTTAAATGTTTACAGTAGATGTTGTACTTCGGCCGCTGTATGTATGATTTTACTTCTGGAAACCAGAAACTTTCAAAATATAAATTTATTTAAAGTTTACGAATATTTGATATTTAAAAATGTTTTTAATTTCTAAAGATGATTTTATTCTAGAAACTGGAAGTTTTATTTAAAATCTTTCGACTTTAAAATGTTGCAATTCTGAATCACAAGCAAAATTTCTCGTATTCAAATATATAAATTCTAACATACTTTTGGATACTTATCAACCATAATAAATTATATTAAATATTGTTTCAGAAAGATTAATAAAAATATTATATTCTATCTAATTATGTACAGCTACATAAGTTTTGTATGTGTTGTGATGTTAATTCCAATGATTTTTTTATACTTATTTTTTACATACAAAGGAAGTTTTGAAATAAGGATTAAGTTCGTTTTATTTTCTCTAAGTTGAAAGAAAACTTTTAAAAAATTAGATGATTAATTTTAAAGAAAAAATAGATTTTTTTTTTAAATTTATATTCTGCTAATTACTTGATAGAAAGATCGATTTCAATAATGAATTCCACCAAAACTCGACTGTGAAACATATGATATAATTTTATGAATTGAAATAGGGCATGTCACACACATCTGTTGATCTTCAGTAATGTTAAATAAATTTAATATATACAATATTTTTAAAAGTAAAAAAATATTGCATTTATTAGAGGAAAATTTTAACAAAAAACTGTTTTCGCGATTTTGGCGATTTTTCACATCGATTTTAGCGAAATAGGTGAAAATTAATTTGACAACTCTTCCAATAACATCTAATAAATTTAAACTACTACGTTTATATTTCAATTAGCAGATCCGGAATTTTTAAATTTTGGAGAAATTGATTTATTATTGAGCGGTGATGTCTATGGGAATATCATACCACCAGAACAACAAAAATTTGAAAATAGTATTTTCTCACAATCTACCCAATTTGGTAGGATGGTCTCGGGGTCCACTGCGCTGTTTAATTATGGCAATATTATGACCGTCAACATTTGCTCATTTTACGAGCAAATAAAGACCTTCTGATTACAGGAAGAATTATTAAAGAAAAAAGCATCGAAAAAGGGAGAAGAACATATTTTAAAGCAACAAGAAGGCCGCTATACAGTTACCTTACCATTTAAAAATATTATTAAAGGTGATCCTGTTCCTACCTTCAGTCTGACAGATTATCGTGCACTATCCGGACTAAAGCACTTAGAATTAAAGTGTAAAGGAAACTCTGTATTTCAAAAAGCATATTACGATTTTCTGAAAAGAGTTTGTGTATACCGTCATGACTTAGAGCCGAATTATTATTTTTTTACCACATTATGGTGTTAGGAGGGAAAATAGTTGTATTACCAAGTTGCGAGTAGTCTTTGATGGAAGTGATAAAAATACTGCACAATCATCATTATAGGCGGAATTGCCTTCAGAACCAGCTCTTCAAAATGATTTGCCTGCTATTTTATACGTTGTTTATTGACGTTTTAAAATTGGATTTAGACCAGATATGGAAAAAATGTCCCGCCAAAGCAATATCTTAAGTGATAATCAAAAGTACCAAAAAAATTTTTGGAGAAACAACATTAGTAATAAAATATCTTTTACATATATTATATGTATATCTATATCTAATTTAATATTATATGTTGAATTAGCTACGGTTACATGTGGGATGACATCAGCACCCTTTTTAGCTAAGGGAAAATAATGATCTTTATGAAATAAACAACGTTTAAGCTATTAGCTTAGAGTGAAATATAAACTTCGACTCATGTTCCTTTAAAATAAATTTTCACCCAAAAACGGAAGTAACAAAGAAAATATATACTTTTTGATGCAGCAAAATTATATGATCCATTAGGCTGGCTTTCCCAAACAACAATTAAAACAAAAATAATGTTTCAAAGGCTGTGGTTGTTAGGAGTAGCTTGGAATAATTCACTTCTTCAATATTTGGTAATGGAGTCGTTAAAAACATGGTTTGAATAAAACAACTAAACGGCAGCATTCGCGTCTGTAGTTTACATAAAGGTAACTGATGATAATGGCAATTCTACATTCCAAAATCAAAAGTTAGCTCATTAAAAAGTTTATCAGTACCAAAGCTTAAATTATGAATTATATTTTATTAACTAGCTAGCTAGCAGATTGCGCATCTAGAGGCATTTCCGCCAATTAACTTGTTTACCGCGATATTTGGTGGATAGGTCCTAAAAGGTTAAAAAAACATATGCTGGCCAACACAACCCCTACTAAACTATGATCCGGATGAAGAAACATTCAAGTCATACGTCTCAACAAATATTGCGAGCAAAAATAGTACTGACGACAAATATTCGTACATTTTTCAACTTTATTCAAAAAATAATTAGAATTACGGCTCTTGTTCTTAGATTGCAAAGTAATGTTACTATTCAAAGACATCACAAATAAAACCATGAATTATAGAAATATAAGAAGACTGGGTTTCTAAACACTGGAAAATTGAACCTCGCTCTTGAAAAACATTAAAATATCTTCAATGTTGAGTTTTTTAATAAAATAAAGCCAATAATCATCTTGCGCGATTATGCCCATTTATTGATTCAAGCAATATTTAAAGAGTCGGTGAGCGTTTAAAAAATCCCAATTTACCTTATTCTTCAAAATATCTTATTTTATTAAAAAAACAAAATCCAATGTCACATAGTGAAAATCTTACATGGATGTCTTTTACAGATGCAATCATATGTAGCAAGAAAATTTTGGATACCATCTGGTCGAAATATAGCAAGTAACACGGTGTTGTATCAAATGTATTAAATACACAGAAAAAAAATTCCAATTCACAAAAATAAAGGTTAAAATTTAATTAAATAATTAATTGATTCAATTAAGACTTTTTTGTTCTGTTTTAAACAAATATATATTTGAAACAATAGTAGCTCTGAAAGGAGTGGACTACAAGGGATTATGGTCGGTACTTACTAGGAAAAACTAGATACATATATATCAGCTTAATTTTCATCAAAGCAGCTTCAGCGATGTTGATGTGTTGTTTTTGTGAGGATAAACTGGATACAGGGTTCCTACAGGAACATTTGATTGTTTATACCTACATCAGGGGCCCGTCTCAACAAACTGCCAACCTGTACCACTCACAGACAGATGGCAAACTAAGGTCATCTATCCTGGTGCGGCATGGTGTACAAGCAATACCTGTGCTACACCTCTGCTCACCGGATCTTACTGTGATAATAAGAGGCAGTGGATCGGGATCATTTCTTATTGCGTCAGCTTATCTTCCCTATAAGACACCAGGCCCACATCCATCACAGGAGGTGGAAAGCCTGGTAAATTTCCGCAGGAGAGGCATGGCGTTAGTCATGTAATGTGATGCTAACTCGCAAAATAGAGTGTGGGGCAGCACAGCCGATAACTACAGATGATAACTTTTTTTGGAATTTGCCTTTGATAAAATATCTTTCTCGAAGTTGAGAAATGCTCTTGCTGAGCGTAGCGAGTTGAGCCCATTATAACAAAATAGGGTGGAAGAGTTTTGTCACCCCTTTTGTGGAACATCACCGTTGATGGTCTTCTCTGGAAACTGAACTCATTAGGCGTCCTTACGCTTGCGTATGCCGACGATCTGGCACTTGCATCAGTGTAAACGAGTGTATTGTATACCTCGCCATAGGCTGCATACTGGATTTATACAATGATGGTGCGACCCATATTAACTTATGCTGCGGTTGGTGGCCAAAAGCCTCTCAGATTACAATTAAGCGTAAGTTATATGGGGTATAAAGGATTGCTTGTATGAGTATAGGTGACGCAAGCAAAGAAAATTGAGGCAATATTGGGATTGCTGCCGTTGAGCTTATTCATTAGGCATCCAGTATCCTGGAACTAGTTAGTCAGGAGCAGAGAAACAAGTCGTCGTAAAAAATCGGCGGCGGCTGAGCAAAAATTTTTCGGCGGCGGCTTAAAGTCGGCTGAAGCCGACTTACAGCCGAGTTAATCTATCAAAAAGAACAACAACAAAAATAAACAAATACGTACATTTATTAATAATTTTTTTACTTAGAAGAAGTAAATGTTACAAATTAACTCGATTTAAAAAATTAATATTTAATCATATTATGATTTATATATAG
This sequence comes from Phasia obesa, assembly GCA_949628195.1. NCBI lineage: Eukaryota > Metazoa > Arthropoda > Insecta > Diptera > Tachinidae > Phasia > Phasia obesa. The sequence continues at coordinate 53,742,359 of OX451218.1, read as the reverse complement.
TGTAAACAGAAAATTATTAAATTTTTTACTGTTTGAAAAAAAATTTTAGTTTTTATTACTATGTAGGTATATCCTATCAAAATCTTCAATTGTTTTGATTGAGTGTTTTTTCTTCAAAGAAATTTGTTATTAGAATAGGTACATACATACATATATACAATGTGAAAAAAAACTTCCTATATCTTTTTGTGCCATTTTCAACAAAACTATAATCAGTAATAATTATTTCTGTGGAAAAACAGTTACATTGTAAGCATTGGAAGGTTGTAATTCATATTTTAATGTTGCCAGTCGTTAAAAAATATATGTTGATTAACTTGTAAGGCTGGTATTGCTTTTTAGGTAAAAATTATCATACAAATACAACTCTATTAACAATCAATTTTAAATAAAAAGCTACAAAGTTTAATTTACATTTCTTTACAAATAGAAATTTGAATATATAAAATTTAAAGTATGACAAAATCCAAAAGAAAAATGTCGGCTAACATTTTTGAGCCGTGACAAGTCGCACTCTTCGGCGGCGGCTCGATTATTTAAAAAAAGTCGGCGGCGGCTGTTAGTCAGCTATGAGACGCTTGACTTGTTGCTCTGGTCAGGAGGTAACGGAAGCTGAAATGCCGATGGAACGTATAAGTAGAAGAAATATACTCGAAAGACTGCATCGGACACTCATTGCGGAAGGTCTTATATACATCGATGGTTCTCTTATGAACGCTAGAGCAGGTGTATACTCAGCTGAGCAGAACTTGTTGACCAGGCAGAATTGCATGTTATAAAATGTAATTTTTGCTATAAATGTAAAAATCAACCGATCGACCATGGTTTTTAATTTTTATTTGAATTTTATTATGAAAGTGAAGTGATAAAATGAGCTACAAAACGTTTTTTAGTTCTTAAATATTCCGTCACACTTATACTTAACTTATACTTATTAATAAATTAAAAATGACAAAGTTTGGCCCCAAAGTTGGTACCACAGTGCACATGAATTTTTTTTGGTTAGGGATTTCAAAGATATATTACTCATTTGATTTGAAAGTAGATGCCAGAGTACTTCGGTATATTTCCGAGAGAACAGGGTGGTCCAAAATGAACTTTCTTTGTATTTTGCTAAAAAATTTTAAATTTTAATATCTTTTTTATTTTAAAAGATTTTGTTACCGAATAAATTTTGGTTAATTACACACTGTGTAATTTTTTAAGTCATGGCAAAATAACCATATACGGACACCACTACGTGATAAAAGACCAAAAAAAAAGACCCCTATCTCCCAGTTTTGCCCAAAGTCCTCCAGGTTTTTTTTATGGGCCCTCAAAGATGTGGGGCCTCGATGTCATTTTTGCAAAAAAAATGATCATTTACTCAAGCTCATATTTTGAAAACCGTTTGGAATTTTGATATACTCTCTGAAGCAAAGTTGTACCTCTTGTCATAAAAAATTGTGAACATATAAAATCAAAAAAACTTCATCTTCAAGGTCAAAATCGCAAAAAACTTTAAAAAATTCAATATTTTTTACCTTTTTTCCCCTGTTCAGGTCCATAGGTAGCAAACCGTTCAAAATTAAAGGAAACAATCAACTACAAAATGAACCTAAGATCTCAATAAACAACTCACTTACGGGAGAAGGCTTTATGGTATCTCAATGTTGAAGTAAAGAAAAAACAAATGAAATTAAAAAATTTTCGGAAAATTTTTCACTTTTGCGGCTACCTAAGCGCTACCTAAACGGTGTTAAGAATCATTCCTAGGAAGTTCATATTTTCTAGAAAGTTCTTTATTGAGATCTTAGGTTCATTTTTGTAGTTGAATGTTTCATTAAATTTTGAACGGTTTGCTACCTATGGACCTGAACAGGGGAAAAAAGGTAAAAAAATTGAATTTTTTAAAGTTTTTTGTGATTTTGATCTTGAAGATGAAGTTTTTTTTTTTTTATTTTATATGTTAACAATTTTTGTTCTTTATGACAAGAGCTACAACTTTGCCTCAGAGAGTATATCAAAATTTCAAACGGTTTGCAAAATATGAGCTTGAGTAAATGATAATTTTCTTGCAAAAATGTCATCGAGGCCCCACAATTTTTGAGGGCCCATAAAAAAACCTGGAGGACTTTGGGCGAAACTGGGAGACAGGGGTCTTTTTTTTTTGTCTTTTATCACGTAATGGTGTCCGTATATGGTTATTTTTTTCCGTGTTGCACTGTGTTATATATCTTAAAAGCTATTCGTTCCCTTTATCTTTTGCAGAAAACATCGGACCTTGGGTCAGAAAAACTTTTCTAGTGCCCACTGTCGCAACCCGGCGAATATAAAATGGGATATAAGAGTGTAGGAAAGGGTTCGGACTACAAAAATGTAGAGAAAGACCATTTTGGACTACTCTGTTCGCTGTAATATTGTTGAAATACACCAGTAATATTTTGGCGCCCGAGATAATCTGGTATTTACTTTCAAATGAGTAATATAGCTTTGAAATCAGTAACCATAAAAAATTGATTTTTGATTTTTTAAAATTTTCTAAATGTAAATACGTTTGTATACGAGTATATAAAATGTTTATAACAGACGGATGCCATACACTACAACTACAAGGGCTGTATTCAATATTAATAAGATTTGTAATTTATTTATTTATTCAGATATACATAGATTTCTTTATATAAATGTGGGAAGTCCAGGAAGATGCAATGACTCTCAAATATACGAGAAATCTTTATTAAAAAAATATATTACCGAGAGCCAAAATACCTTGAGAGTAATAAATAAAAAACGTAATGTAAAGTAAAAAATTATTGAGTATTTTGATACAAATTAAAAATAATAAATAACAATAAATGTTAACAATAACAAAATAACAGAAACCCTTAAAAACTAATTAATTAATACACTAATACAAATCTAATTATTTTTGGTTCTTAAAAATTTTAATAACTCGGTTTTAACTTCCTCATTGTCTCTTCACATCTTTTCTACATTTTTTTTTTTTCTGTTCTACTTCTAAGTTATGTATTTTTCTTCCCATTTAACTTGATTTGCTCTTTCGTTTGCTTCATTTTGTTCTAAACTTTCTCTTTTATTAAACATTTTTTTGTAGAACATCATCCATTTTTAATTTTATTTTTATTTTCAGTGAAGCATGTGGCATTGCGGGTGTCGCTAACATCACCCAATCCGGATATATTTGAGATGTTGAGGGACCATCATCAAAACTGTTTGAAAAAGAGTCATCTAATAACACCTCTAGGTCACTATATTCTAGTCAATGTTTGAGTTATCTGAAATTTAAAAAAACAGTATTTATACACATACATACATTCCGTAACATATACAAGTGCATACACAGAAAAATATACCTAGATTCAATGAATTTTGTCATAAATATTATGAATCGAACATGACTTTTTTCCAAACTTTTTTCATTAAGTTTATGATCATCGTGATAAAAAATATGAACTTTTCATACGCTTGTGTTTAAAATATTTTCCTATAATATATGAACAAATTAATAAATAATAGTAAATTATTTATAAGCAATATGATACACAATTATTCTTAATCTTCTTAATATTTTACAGATTATCTTAATAGATAAACTGCCTTGTGTCTAAGGAGGAGTTGAAGTTTATTCCAGAATTCCTTACATGTGTGTTTGCCCATGTTCATTTGTAATTGTATTTAAAATGCAAAAGTAAGGATTAATATTTGCACTTCATAAGAAATATTATCTTTAAAATCCCTTACTTACCTTTTTCGCAAAAGTCAAAATCGCATTTGAAGAAAATTTTAAAATATTTCGTATCTCTTTTTTTCTTGAAAAAAATGTATTTCAATAATTTTTGTTACATTTTTCTTCAAGCTACTTTGATTTTTTATTTTACTTTCAAATAAAATAAAACTAAAAATCATACCATTTATGTAGCAATTCAATTTTTGTATTACTGAAAAATTATAAAATTTATGAAATTCATAATATTTATGCTCAAACTTTTTTCGGTGTACATATAAACAATAATAAAAACTAAAAAATTAAAAATAATAGCAATTTCTTCTTTATTTATTAATATATAGAGCAGACTTGGGGGATATCAATTACATTTTGTAATTAATTATACATGCAATTACTAATTACATGTAATTGTAATTGAAAATTTTCCAAATGGATAAATACCAAATCGAAGGTTTCGTTGATAATAAATGAATGAGATTAGATTATTTGTGTCCAAAGTGGATACATTTTCAGAAGACATCAGATGAAGAGAATGAGGCCAAGTCCAGTTTTTATGAGACAGGTGGATTACCGAGCGTGATTGGGTGTGTTGATGGGACCCACGTCCGCATCAAATCACCTGGGGATGACGTCAGACATCTCTACTACAACCGAAAGGGATTTGATAGCATCAATGTTATGGCTGTAAGTATTTAACGATGGTATTTGAGGTTTTTATATAAGAACCTACATAGTGTGTCAGGATTTAAAATGCTTTTCCACAAAGTTAAAAAATTTCTAAAAGAATCTCTTTAAAATGAAATTTCTTATATCTTAATTTTTAGATTTGCGACGACAAAATGAGAATAACTTTTGAAGATGCTAGACATCCGGGAGCAAATCATGACGCTTTTGTTTGGAACCACAGTTCAGTTGAGTTTTTAAATGGCAAGAGAGGTGCTTGGATACTTGGTATTTATTATTCCATTGTAGTTAAGAATTATTTTTCAAAAATGTTTGCTTATCGCAGGCGATTCCGGCTATAAACTTCTCCCGCATTTGTTAACCCCTTATGGAAACCCACCGAAGAGTGGCAGAAAAAATTTAATGAGAGGCATTGTAAAATTCGAAACATAATTGAAATATGTTTTGGGGTTTTAAATAATCGTTTTCGCTGTATAACTGGTTCTAGAGGATTATTTTATAACCCACAAAAAAGCCACAAAAATTATTAATGCGTGCTGCGGTCTACACAATATTTGCATAGCGTATAAAAGCGAATGGTCTTCACCAATTAATGAAGTAAACCAAGAGGTTGATCGCATTTCTCAAGAGCATATCGAAGAGATCTCTGAGGAATCTTCTTTTGCAATCAATATACGAAACCAAATTGCCCTAAATTTACATTAAAAATCCATATTTATATGTATTTGTATTATTAAAACAAATTTATTTCAGGTACAAATTCTATATCAGAAATTCAATAAAACATTTAAAAACAAGTCAGAATATATTCGATTGTGTCGGATCTTAATACCCATCACTCACTGTAATATGTGCACAATAAGAATATTAGAGCTAATAACATGAATGCAGCTAAAAAACATTTGAAATATGAAATAATAGGTTTAATATAATAAATATGCCGAAAACAAACTATAAAACAACAATAAGAATTACAATATATTAAAAAGAAACTGTCACTGGTTAACACTTGCAGACCGTCGGACAGACAGACGGACATAGCTAAATCGACTGGGCTGCCTATAAGGATCTACGTATATAATTTAAGGGTCCTAGACGAATGTTTAGAAATTACAAACGGAAGGACAAACTTATGATAGGTATAATAAAAAGTACTCAAATGAGCATACTATAGTAGGAATGACTTAGTAATGAAGTAATCAAATGCTACAACCTCTTACTGCGAGAAACTTAAAAAAAATACATGAAACATAAGTGGGTAGGCGTGTTGAGTGCAAATGTCAGTTCATCGAGGTCAAACTTCAAGAGTAATGTGAAAAAATCCACATAATGTCCACTAACTGCTTTGGAGTCGTTCCTGACGAGTAGTCTCTTACCCCTTTAGATTTTTGTTTCCAATATTTCTTTCAAACCGACCACCATCGATCTTTCCTCCTTAATATTCTTGTGGGACACACCAACCCACTATTTATTCTCCTTTGATTCCTTTGACTCAAACTGGTAGAGATGATGAAAAAATAATAAAACTTTTATGGGAACCCCTAAGAAGGAGAGATAATGGGTTTGTGTGTTCTACAAAAATGCTGGGGAGGAAAGATCGGAGGTTCGATCATATATTTGACTTCTCCAGAGGCACCCTGGAGTATTGGTTGCCAAATGCGGAAAAGCCTCCATTTGGTCAACCAATTTTTGAAATTGGGCGTACGTAGTTCTTCTATTCCTGAAAGTATTTAACATTGTTTTTCATAAAAAAATTAAATAACAATTCATAAAGATGTGATACTTACGTTTTTATCTTTAAATTATCATCCATATTTTTAATATTTTTTATTTATACACGTAAGAGATTAACTTATCGAGAATTTTTGATGCTATTTTTCGTTTTAAATGTATGAATGTGTTTAAGAAAAACCAAAATAAATTAAAACAAACGAAAGCTTTTTGGTTGTCACTCACTGAAACATGATATCATTTTACTAAAACCAAATCCGTTTACGTTTCGTTATTTTTACAAACAAAACAATATTTTCATTTTCGAAAAACAGGCTGTAAATCTATAAATTGATAAAATTATTTGTGATAGAAAAAATTTAATCTATTGTGTTTAAATATATACTTGCGGGTAATATATTTTAATTAAAAGTTACCCCGCTGTGTATTGTAATTTTTTAACTAGTTCACGAAAGTCTTTAATTTTGATGGGCTGTAGGAAGAACTCTCATATCTTAGAGGAGATGCGGCTGGAGTTGTCTGTCCGACGGTCTGCAAGTGTTAAACAGTGACAGTTTTTTTTAATATATTGTAATTCTTATTGTTGTTTTATAGTTTGTTTTCGACATATTTATTATATTGAACCTATTATTTCATATTTCAAATGTTTTTTTAGCTGCATTCATGTTATTAGCTCTAATATTCTTATTGTGCACATATTACAGTGAGTGATGGGTATTAAGATCCGACACAATCGAATATATTCTGACTTGTTTTAATACTAGTTTTTAAATGTTTTATTGAATTTCTGATATAGAATTTGTACCTGAAATAAATTTGTTTTAATAATACAAATACATATAAATATGGATTTTTAATGTAAATTTAGGGCAATTTGGTTTCGTATATTGATTGCAAAAGAAGATTCCTCAGAGATCTCTTCGATATGCTCTTGAGAAATGCGATCAACCTCTTGGTTTACTTCATTAATTGGTGAAGACAATTCGCTTTTATACGCTATGCAAATATTGTGTAGACCGCAGCACGCATTAATAATTTTTGTGGCTTTTTTGTGGGTTATAAAATAATCCTCTAGAACCAGTTATACAGCGAAAACGATTATTTAAAACCCCAAAACATATTTCAATTATGTTTCGAATTTTACAATGCCTCTCATTAAATTTTTTCTGCCACTCTTCGGTGGGTTTCCATAAGGGGTTAACAAATGCGGGAGAAGTTTATAGCCGGAATCGCCTGCGATAAGCAAACATTTTTGAAAAATAATTCTTAACTGAAATGGAATAATAAATACCAAGTATCCAAGCACCCCTCTTGCCATTTAAAAACTCAACTGAACTGTGGTTCCAAACAAAAGCGTCATGATTTGCTCCCGGATGTCTAGCATCTTCAAATGTTATTCTCATTTTGTCGTCGCAAATCTAAAAATTAAGATATAAGAAATTTCATTTTAAAGAGATTCTTTTAGAAATTTTTTAACTTTGTGGAAAAGCATTTTAAATCCTGACACACTATGTAGGTTCTTATATAAAAACCTCAAATACCATCGTTAAATACTTACAGCCATAACATTGATGCTATCAAATCCCTTTCGGTTGTAGTAGAGATGTCTGACGTCATCCCCAGGTGATTTGATGCGGACGTGGGTCCCATCAACACACCCAATCACGCTCGGTAATCCACCTGTCTCATAAAAACTGGACTTTGCCTCATTCTCTTCATCTGATGTCTTCTGAAAATGTATTCACTTTGGACACAAATAATCTTCAAACATCTCGAGACATTCATTTATTATCAACGAAACCTTCGATTTGGTATTTATCCATTTGGTTGGTATCCACCAGTTGCAACAAAAGATAAAAACGCTGATATTTTAATTACGGCAGGAACGTGTGTATTGCGAAACGCTGCATTCATCTTAGGCTCCATTTCCTGAAGCAATATGAAATACACTTCCTTGCTGACTTTAAAATTGGCCACAAATCTGGAAGCATCAAGTGCATAAGCATATAAACTTGTTTTTATAAATTCTTTTACTCTTGGCTCTTCTGGAAGTTCAAAAAATTCGTTGCATCGCGCAGGTTTCGTCTACAAATTCTTTGAACTGATTGATTTGCAGATCTATTCCGACGGATTCTCATGATTATGGACACAGTTCCAATCATTGTTATATTTTGTATATTTGAAGTATATTTTTTACAACACCTTTATCACTTTTTTCTAAAACTTTTAAATTTTTATAAATAGCCGCCAACAAATGTAATTTTTAATTTCTTTTTGTTAAACAAAAGACAGCTGACTTACGTGGTTTCCACTGATACGCTAACTTTTACATACAAGACAAGCTTAAATATTTCCAAAAAACGTATATTGGCTATAATATTACCTCACGAAAGAAAAAAGCTGTTTTTATGTCAAAATGAAATTGAGGAAAGCTTTTAAACGTTTTAGAAACCCCCAAATTTGAACTTAATCGTAAGCAAACGAAAACGAATGTGACAAGACTTTTGTTTTCGAAAAACAGGCTGTTACTTATACTTTTTATTTTTAAATATTTATTCTTTCTTAAATGACAAACAAAACAGTTACTTTTTTCGAATATGTTAGTCACCATTCATGATTGACCCGGTGTGGCATTTGTAGTTACAGAGGCTACACAGGGTTGTGCATACATTTTTCGGTATGATTTAGTACAAATCAATGAATGAAATATGTATGTAAGTGAAATATGTATGGGAAATTAAGTAGCAAAACACTTGACTTGAGCAAATCCAGTGTTTTGGCCAAAATCATGTAAATGGATACACACTATTAGAGAGAATATTACTTCTTTATAATAACATAAAATAAACACTCGGAAGAAAAATATGGCCATGCTAAAACACGAAAACGCAAGTGTTGCTCTTAAAATTTACTTGTATTTTCGACTTGCAACTAAGAGAACAACCTGTACATCATAGGGACCCACGCAAACCCCTCAGTGTCCCAGTGGCGAAACAAAGCGACATTGTCATGATGATATTTTCATCGGTGAATCATTGTGACAGAATCAGTATTATGCACAAGCAAAGGGAAACACGCATGATAAAGTCATTGTTGGGTCACCGTTCGTTAGAAAGATAAAACTTAGCGATATTGCAATGTAGGTTTGTGTCACTTTGCTAAATATTTAGCAAACCAATGCATTTTCATTTTAACCACTTTTTTGGTTGGGAGCCTTTGATCTGTAATATTAACAACACCTTACAGAAGATACGCACGACAGCTTTTTAAAAACGCCCAAATCGCTCTTAATTTAAGGCATAGCAAATATCGGGTTATAGTGGAGCATTGTTTTGGTCTTTTAAAAGAAAGATTTTGTAGTCTCAAGCAGCTAAAGATGTGTCTTTCCAATGAAAAAATCATAAGTTATCTTGCGATTGCTTTTTTGCTTGCTGTATTCTCCAATGAAACCAATTTGTTTCAGACAACCGCTGTAGAAGATACTAAATCTGAAGAAGATTTTACTAATTTTATAAATGAAATTAATAGACAAGCTGCATACATATATATTTGTTAATGTTTTCTTAACTTATTTATTTAATAATTAATTTAATATATGTATATATATATATATATATATATATATATATATATATATATATATATATATATATATATATATATATATATATATCTATATATTAATATTTAACATACATATGTATGAACTTTTATATCAATTTATAAAAATAATACTTTTATTTTAAAATAAAAAAGAAATAACAACAAAAAATTTAAATTCAAAAATTCAATCCAGTAGTGCAATTCACTAACCTGTTTTAACGAATATCGAAACGTTAAAAAAATTAAACAACAAAATTAGCGATTTTGCTACGCTGCAACACTTTTCAACGATAATTGTTATTGTTTGAAGTCAGCTGTTCTTATTGGCAAGTCTATTGTCGTTAAATAAACGGCCATCATTTTTGAGTTGTTTTTTTTGTCGACAAGAACGTTTTTATTTTTATTATTGAAATGGCTTATGAATATTTAGCAAACGAATTTTTGGTAAATGAATCTGTTGCTATCATTCCAAGAGTTAATCGTCGTATGCTTCGAGATTTAGATAATCCTTTTCACTTAGCAGCAAGAGAATTTCAAAAACTCTACCGATTAACTCCGGAATTAGCTGAAGAAGTAGTATATCAGCTTGATGGTCAGTTAAGAGGTTCAAGAATAACTGCAATATCAACTGAAAAACAGGTAAGTTGTTTAATTGTAATGGAATTTTAATTATAAATTTTATTTTGGTAGGTGTTAGCTGCTTTACGATTTTTTGCAACTGGGTGTTACCAGCGGCCAGTAGGAGAGCAATGGGGAATATCTATGAGCCAATCATCCATAAGCCGTTGTATACATCGTGTAACAGATGCTATCAACCACTCCATGTTTTATGAGAATGTGAAGTTCCCAATGACTCAAGTGGAACGACAGGCTGCTAAAGCAACTTTTGCAGCAGCACCTTCACCTTTTGTAGGAGGCACTATCGGCGCTATCGACTGTACACATGTCTCAATTTTGGCTCCGAAGATTCATGAGGAGGCTTACGTTAATCACCATGGCTACCACTCAATTAATGTGCAAATGGTAAAAGAAAAGTATTATTTGTAAATGATTTGGCCATGAAGATAAATTTATTTTTTATAGATATGTGATCCAAACCTAAAAATTTTAAATGTGAATGCTAAATATCCAGGAGCACGACATGATTCATATATTTGGAGTTCATCTGCAGTGCGAAGAGTAATGCAGCGAAGTTTTGAAAATGGAAACCATAACATGTTTTTGATTGGTACGTTTTTAAAGCATTGTGTTATAAAGCAAACAATTTTATTTAAAATTTGAAAAAAAAAATCTTGTCGGCAGGTGATTCAGGATACCCGTTAGAGCCGTGGCTTATGACTCCGCTATCTAACCAACCGGATGGGAGCCCTAAATTTAGGTACAATGAAGCATTGTGCAAAGCTCGAAATCCAATTGAGAGACTTTTTGGAGTCCTTAAAGGAACTTGGCGATGTTTGTCTCGACAACGAAGCCTTTTATATAATCCCGGATTTTCCGGAAAAATTGTAAACGCGTGTGCAGTGCTACATAATATTCATTTCGACGGACAAAGAAATGAAAGCGAATTAGAATTCATTGAGACAGAAACAGGTACCATTTCGGTAGCACAAGACGCACCATCCTCAACTGCTAAACGGGTCCAAGATCGCTTAATAGCAAATTTTTTTACGTAACCCCCATAAATAAAAACAAGAGAAATATATATAATTCAAATATTTTCGTTGTATTTCATTACTGTTCAAAACAAATAATAAATTCAGTCTTTTTTATTTAATACATTTAGTCTTAAAAAAAACAACATTAAATGTTAAAACTAGAAACTTTTTTTTAAATATACATATGTAAATAATGAATTCAGTCTTTTTAGTTTCAAAATAACATTAAATGTTAAAGCTAGTAACTTTGTACTTTCGTAAATGAAATAAAAATTTTATATACACAAGAAAAAGCAATTCAAAATTTTGGTTAGAAAATGAAGAAAGAAATATAATTATATACAGATAATAAAAAAGGTATAGACAAAAATATTTACATATAATAAAAAGTTTTAAAAACACAAAAAGATTAAACATAAAAAAATTAAAAAGTAATATTTTTCTTAAAAACTAAAAAATAAATAAACATAATATACTAAAGAAAAAATAAAACATTAAATTCAATGTTTTGAAAGTAACTAAAAAAAAAAATAATTCATACTTAATCTCTAATAGAAAAAAGAAAACAAAAAGGAATTATTTGAATACGGGATTACAAACGGTCGAGGGAATTTGCAAGTTTGTTAAACGATTCAGCAGCAGCTTTCAAACCTTCTCCCATCGTTTTGATTGCATCTGCCATCAATTTAATTGCCTCGGCATTTGCTGCACTGCTTTCACCTAATATCTGTTTAAAAAAACACAATTAAATAATATAAACATATTTTAAATAACATTTAAAACAATTATCTACCTTTAAAGCATCAGTTTGCTTATTAGCAATTTCTAAAAACTTCTTGGTGGCTTCGCTCTCACCTTCCTCGACCCGTTTCCTCTTAACACTCCTTCGTGGCGTATTTTTCATTGGAGTTTCCCATCGCAACTCAAGTGGTTCGTTTGGCGTGGAGGAGGTTGATGGCACATCAAAATGTTCGCTATTGTCCCCATCTTCAAGAAGCAGTTGAAGTTCCTAATATGTAGCACAAATAATTATAATAAAACTCACTTGAGAAAAATTCAATATCTTGTAACTTACTTCTGACATTGGTACATTTTCCGCAACTGACTCGTGACCCTCGATGTATTCGCTCCCAATGACGGCAACAACACGCTTTTCTAACTCGCTGATAGGCTCTTGGCTGATAGGCCTGTTTCCTGTTAGCGCTTGTTGCCTTTTCCGGTCACGCAATTTAATGCTAGTGCGGCTTTTTAAGTCTCTCCATACCTTTTTTTATAAAGACATTTATTTATGTGGTTATTTTACACATAATGTTTACCTACCGTATGCCATTGGTCGATTGTCTTCACTGCTCCTCCAAGACTATTCAGCATTTCGGATAATTCTTGCCACTTCTTCTCATTTTCAAATTTTCCGTGGAGCTTTTGAAACTTTCCACTGGCAAAACCCGGGCATTCCATCATGAAATCTACCATCCGACTTAGTTGCTCTGCTGATGCGCGGCTTCTTTTTTGAGTTGTTATTTTTTCCATGCTAAAATATTTACATACATAATATGTATGTATTATAAATTAATACATATTAAATTCATATTTATTTTACTTATATTACCTTTTATCAAATTATTCCCACGCTTAAAACTTTTGTCAACTTAATTTTTCACAAATTTCCATTAATTTGTTTGTTTTCTTTTCTATTCCTCTTTGTGCTTTTCGCATTTTTTGGACAGAGATGCCACATCTTACTAATTTGTGTAGATAGAAAAATAGTGTTGTCTACTATCGTTATAAAGTAATTAGTAAATTCTGCGATCGTTACTACAAACAACAATAGCTATTGACTAAAATAGCGATTATCGCATTGTTTAAAGTTAGTGAATTGCACTACAGGTATACTTATCTTCCGAGGTAGTGGCGTGCCTACAACACTACAACAAAACAAGAACAACATGGCATTTTGTTGCTGCTTTGTAGTTCGAAGTGTCAAAAGACATAGAAGAAAATTGAGAAGGCGTGTATGTGTTTTATTGCTTTCTCACTTCTGCACTATAAAATTTCTAAACACATATAACTTTTGACATATCGAACTACTAAATCAGCTGGGCGGACGACACTACCTAGTAAGATAACTATACCTTGATTACAATTTACAAATGTATTTATACTTTTATATATGTAAATGTGTACATATTTGTACATACATATATGTATGTGTAGGTACACATAATAATCAATTATACAAATATAAAACCTATTTTTCTAATTGCCATTTGTACATTTCAATTTCGAATTTTTGTACACGTTCATCCGTTTCAATTTCAAGTTTTTCTTCTTTTTCCAATTCAAGAACTTTTAAGTTTTCTTCTTTTTTCAACTGCATTACTTCAAAATGCAGTTCACGCTTTACTTTTTCTTCCTCTAGCTTCAATTTTCTATCGCTCATTGCAAGACCTTTCTAGTGCTTTTGTTTTTCCGATTCCAATTTAATTCTAAACATATCCGTTCTCTCCGCTTGGAAGGCGGCAAGGTGAGCAGCTAATGACTTTGGAGCATTTTTTTAATTTTTCAGCAAAGTCCTTACCTTTTGTTGCAATACCAGTTGATACATTTTGCGTTAAATGGATTGATGTTTGTGTTGGCAAAATCGTTTTAGCTCCGGCTGAAGGCGAAATTCACAGCTCTTCTACTTCACCATACGCAGGATTAAGAGGGTTCCATCAATGGTTCCAATAGTTCAACTATTTGGGAGTCTTCCGTTCCTATCCAATCTCCACTATCACCATGAAGTGGCCATTTGAATTTATTTCCCCGAAAACTTCATTTAGTTGTTTATAGTGTGGGCACATTTTTAACACTGCATGCAATTTAAAGATTTTACATTTAAATGGATTTAACTAACCTTCAATGCTTGAAGTCTCCGCATCGGAATCTAAGAGCCCAGCGCCCGTTGATTTCCTCCAATCGTTTGCTTTTTTGAAGGAGACTTTCAGATGCCTTACCTTCCATCGAATTAGATCCCTTGTTGCGCCAATATAACTCCTTTAAATAGGCTTTTTATATAAAATTGGAGCTGTTGGCGCCTATCATTAAATATATGCAGATTATTTTTACAGCAATCCATAGGAGCAGATTTTACCAATGAAGCCAGCTGCAGCAAGAGCACTTAAAGCAACCAGTCTCCGGAGCATCTTGGAGATAATTTAAAATTTGTTTTATATCCTCCTCGGTCCATTTTTTATTGGGCTTATCTCTTTTAATTCGTTTTTTTGATTATTTCGTTATCCATTTTTTTTGTGGTTACTTTTTTTAGTATCAGCTGTCAGTTGGCAAATAAATGTTGCAAATAAAATCTAGGTCGTTTACATTGAATTTTTTTGACACTAGCAAGATTTCATATCACATATCCAATCAAATTAATTAAATTTTTCTTGCAATGTTTTAATTTTTTTTAGTAATTTCAATTTTCGTTTATTTTGTTTTTTAATTAAAATGTCATTTTTGTAATACAGCGTAATATTTTTTAATACAATTTGAGAAAAACCATAGTTGCTTTGTCAAGTACTACTATATTTTGAGAAGAATTCGTCAAAATCTAGTGACGAAGTAGATTTTGATTTGTATGGGAAATCTAGTAAAAATCACTAGATTTTGTTTCAAATCTCGTAAGTACTAGATTTCGCTCAAGTGTAAATGCGGTATAAAGCAAAAATATGCTATACCATTTTGCAACTACTACGATGTAAGACTATTTGCACAAGATTGTGAGTTAGGCTATTATTTCAAAACATTATATTTTGCATGCAAATGTCATTTGTATGGCGCTTGCGAGGTTTTGAAAATGTATCTATTTATTTTTCATACAAACTTGTGGAGATGAGAATGTAGTCTGGTGGCAAATGTTATTTTCCACCATAAAAACCCAAAAAGTCAATTTCGAAAAAATGGGGCTTACGTGGTTTAAGAAGAAACGCGACGATATCTGCTAATCTGATGTCAAAGATGTTTTTTCTTTGTTGTAGTTGTTGCCCTCTTGCTCACACCTGGTATGAATTCGCTTTGGTTTGGATCTTGAACTCAGTAACTAAAAAAGACGTTTAGTTTTTAAACTTAAATGTTTTCTTTAAGCTTTTATTTGAATTTAAAAAAGTTTAAATTATGAAAATCGGAAAAGATAACTGTAAGCAATTTACATATGGATGATTCTGATTCCTGATCCTTATTAGTTGTGAAAACACATGATAGTGATTCCAATATGTCAATTAAAATTAAACACAGTCGATGGAGACTGTGCAAAAGTCATTGCAATAGAGACAAATACTGAATAGAAAATAGACTTGTTAAATGTACGGCAAATAAAATATTACATCCAACAACTAAAAACACTTCTTCCTTACCTTTTCTGGTAGTATTTTGTACTTTTTTAATCTTGAAATATTTTTTTTTAATAATTTAAATAAAATTTTATTTATTTTTTTTTCACATTTTGAAAAGTAAACGCTGTGCATATAAAAAAGTAAAGCAAAAAATAATTAACTTCGCCGTGCTGCCACCTAGTAAAATTAATTCGCCTTGTTTAAACCTTTTAAGAATGAATCATAGTAACCATGGTATTGAAATATAAGGTACAGTCATTCTATCTTTATTATGTGACAATTAACAATTGACAAAAATAAAAATTATGACATTTCTGTTAAAATAGTGCTACCACATCGATTTTTGTTTTGTTCTTTATTTGAAATTTGTATAAAAACAATATTTTGTGAAAATCAAAATTAAATAAATAAAAAAATATTTCAATTTTGTAGAATTTTAAAAAAGCTAAATAGTTGAAAAATCAAAAACAAATAAAGGAAAAAAATATTTCAATTTTGAAAAAGGTCAAGTAAAAGTAATAAACATTATACCCGTCAGGACCATCAAGGTTAAATTTTCTGTTTCCACGTCATGTGAACTTCAGCAAAATTAAATCGTTTCTCTTTGTGAATGGCTCTTAATGCAGACATTTTCTTAGTTTCTGAAGAGTCTAGGGTAACATTGTGGACTCCAAAAGGTTTAAAGTAAAAGCAGTAAAAAATGGGCGTTTTAAGGCGTTATTTACAGAACCATTGCAATATTTATATTTGGCAAGGGTAGATGTACTTCCTAAACACTTAATCTGCTGACAGTTAAAAAGAAGCGGAAAAACACCAAAATTTTATTTAAATATAAAATGTTACTGCAAAAGAGGAGTTTTTAAAAATGAGCAATTTTCTTATATTTTTCTTATAAATTACGTAATTTTGCTACAAAAATCACAAAAGAACACTTTAAATTATTTATTGCAGCAGTTGTTACGAGACCTGGAGACGCCACGGCGAATTATTGTGCGACCAGCTATTTGTTGAGAACTCTTCCTCATGGTGTGAGAACCACCCTTCGCCATGACTCAAAGGACTGTCACAATAAATGAATTTTATGAACACTAAAGCAATATTTTAAAAACAAAACGGAACTTGAAGATTGGGAGCAAGATGTTCACTCCAGCCGCCCTTTCCCTACCATGATCCCTCTAATCCTGTTGTTGACATGGGATCCCATTACCGCCTTACAACACACACAACACTTACCTCACATTAATCACCACAAAAAAAAAACTTTTAGCCAATCATGTTTCTCTATGATTTATTACAATATAAAATTAGGGTTATAATGATCAAACATATTTAAAGCAAAAAAATAAACATCAGAAAATACAATATCAAAATCTTTTTATATATACATATTATCATTAACCTAAAGGTCACAAAAACAACAAAAAAAAACTAATGGCTTCCACCAAAATACCAAACTTCCAATATCCTAATACAATTTTCTTCTTCTTTCAACTTCCTTAGTATACTATTTCCTCATCCCTCACTTCCTTAATTGAAAGTTTTAGTTTCCGTAATAAAAAAAAAAACAATATTTATCTGCCTAAAAGAGCTCTCTTAAACGATTAAGTTTATGGGATTAAATGTTCTCAATACTAAAACACAGTAAGCTTTTTTTTTACATTTCAGCTCTCTGATAGAACATAATCTAATTTTAAACGTACATATATATATATTTATTTAATTTGTTCTTTTTTTAATAAAACGTTTTCTATTCTTTTCAGTAAATCTATCTAATATCTTCTTTTACGTATACATATTTTTTTTTGCTTATTATTTTATTTGTCTATGAGTAGACATCTTAAAATTTTAGTTTTGTGTTAAATTTTTTTTTTATGATTTTTATTTCACGAATACCGCCATTAATAAAAAAGGAACATATAAGGGGTTACCTGGTAACTGCTTAATTTCTGTTTTTGGTTATTTGCCTTTGATCAAACCCTCCTTGAAGCCTCTTTCCAGGAGTACGGGTTCACAGGATCTTCTGGACAGGCTGGAACTTTAATTAAACACCAATAGTAATTAGCAGCCAGGGAGTTGAAATACTTCAGCTGGAAGATGTCCACCAGATACTCTTCGGTAATATATAAAATTACCAAAACCTCCCCTTCTTTTATTTTAGGAACAATCAATTTAATAAAATCTTTATTTAAAAGGCTTTTATGAAACAACTTCAATTAATAAGTAACACTCTGAATTTACTTTCTTTTTATTTAACACAAGACTTTTGATTTCCTCTCAAATTTGAAAATTTAAACAATTATGCCACTGATGTTGGCTTGACCAAAAAATGTAGAATTACCAAAATGGCTGAGCTAAACCCTCTATTTATAGCCTAATTTCCCACTAAAACTATTCCAATCAGTATAATACTACTGTCCTACTTTAAGCATATATATTTTCCCTTATCCATCCAAACTAACTATTTATCCCTGTCTAATTAATTATCTATTTCGATTGACTTCTTTTGTAAACATTTCGGAGTTCTGTTCAAACCTAACGTAAAACAACAAAATATTCATTCATAACTACTTTACTATCTTTTCTTGCAGTATACTGTTGAGAATATAAGATGATCATGTGGCAACACCAATTATTTTAGTTCCATATGTTTACTTTAAACAAGAAGAAAACAAACATACAAAAGGCACACGAGGTAAGTAAAAATTTAATTTCTCTAATTTATTTAATTCTTTTTTTTAACTTTTACAAGAATTTTATATATTTTTTTTAGGCGTTGACTAGATACATTTATACTCCACTTGCTGCTTATCATGGTAATGAGTAAGTATCGTTCCTTTTTGTGTTATAATTTATTAATTTATGTTTTTTTCTATGTTACAGGTTTTTGGCCAATGATTACACTGCAGATTGGCTATCTGCACACTCTTCTGGTGTAATCATTCATCATAGCCGGAGGAAGGAGTGGGGTTTCCTTTACGTATTTAAATTTAATTATTTTGGCTATCCCCATAGACAAGTGCTCCTTTTCCTATTTAAAAATATAAATATAGCGTAAGGCCGGCCAGTTCTTAACCTCTTATGCGTCCGCCTTAGTGCTTTAGAATTTAAGAAAATTAAAAAAAAAGGTTTTGTTAAGTAGCGTCCACGCCAAAAATTTTTTTTTTTTGTTAAGCCCTGGTTGCCGCCTCAACAAATTTAAGCTGTAATTTATACATAAAACTGAGTTTAATTGAGGTACCTGAGGCAGATTGCGCATCAATGGTTCTAACACCGATTAAGGAAATTTAAATGAAACCATAAGATCAGAAATTGAAAATGTTAAACAAGTCTGTGATGATAGAGTAAGTCGGTTTTATTTTAATTAAAAATAAAATTTATATCCCAACAAATACAAGTCTGACGATTTATTTTTTTGTAATTTTGTTTTAGGGTACTGATGTCCTATGACCCATGAAATTTTTCAAGATTATTGTAAAGATTATACCAACACTTGCAAACTACATCCAGATTCTTTTGTGCAAGTAATTATGCAACTGGCTTACAATGAAATGCGTAAAAGTATGAAAATTTGTTTATATTCTGATATAAAAAAAAATAATTATTTGTTGATTAAAAAAAATCGTTGCTACTTATGAAACTGCTTTGATTGTCATTTTCTTTTACCATGGTCGCACCGAATCCTTAGTTCGCAATAATAATTCCACATACTTGGAAATTGTTGGTGCTCCTCGAAAAGCTGACAATCATCATAACCATATGATGAACGAAACCAGTAAGGGTGACGGAATTGATCGTCATCTGTTTGGCTTGTGGTTGCCGCCGCAACAAAACTCCGGGTTTGTCAGTTTTATACTGGGCAAGAACGGTGTGCGCTGCAACCACACCACTACAACGTGGGGAACTCCCACACCCTGAAGTCTCATCAGCCGGGCCTTAATATAAACAACTTTTTAAGCTAATAAATAATATTAACAATAATATCAAAAATAATAATTCTACACGAACGATCATAAAGGTTTGTGTATTTATTTTCCGGCAGCGAAGAGAACACAGTTATTGTTATACAGATTCGGCTACAGATGGATGGCATAAACATTGTCAACCACGTTATTTTACAAAATGGTTGGAATATCAGGGAAGTTTTAAATTTTTACCATTTGTAATTTGAATCCGATACTTGGTGTTTTATTTTGTTATCATTTCAGGTTTTAAATTTTTTTTATTAAAGGTATTAAAGTACTCTAAGGTACGTAAATATGTATAAATAAAATAAATAAAGAAGTGTATAATCAAGTTATAGAATTTGAGTCAAGACCGAACATATATTAGGACGAAAACAAACATAAACTTAATACAACTAAAACGAGTATTAACCTATATTGTTTTCCTAATCCTAATATTGCACATTGTCTATCACAGATTCTAAAACTATATTATTGCACTTTTAGATTTTAATGTCTTTAACATGGAAAACACCTATGGGTTTCCCGTCCATTGATTCCAATTCATACATATTTTGTCCCACCGGTTTAAGAATACGGCATTTGATAAATTTCTTACAAAACTTAGCGTTTATATTTTGTTTGAAGTTACTTAACACGGTATTTCGTCTATAAACTTCTTGACCAGGTAGAAATTTGACAACTCTTGCCCTTTTATTGTATCTTTCAGCATATTTTATATATGATTCATGAATGTTTTGCTTGATCTTCTCTCTGATTATTTCTAGTTTATCGTTTCTATCCAGGTTTTTAAATTCGTGATCTGTTAAAGATGATAATTTTCGAGCTAGTTTGTAGTCGGCACCGCTTGAGAACATATGGAAACCGAATAAGGCGAAAAATGGCGATATGCCAGTCGCTGAATGCACAGATGTTCTTAAGGCGGATTCTATTTCCGGTAAATAAAGATCCCAGTCTCTTTGATCTTTCTCTAGGTAGGCTCTTATTGCGGCTAGAACGGATTGATTAACCCTTTCTGAAGCGTTAGATTGGGGAGAGTAGACGGTGGTTCTTATATGCTTAATTTTATAAGCGTCAATCATATTTTGAAATGTTTTCCCTGAAAACTGTGCCCCATTATCACTATGTATAATTTCTGGTACGCCGAACTTTTGGAATATTTCTGTTATTAAAAATTGAACGACGTTATTTGCCGTCGCCTCTTTCATGGCTTTTAAGAAAGTAAATTTTGAAAAATGGTCTACTACGATAAATATGTAGCTATTTCCATTCTTTGACCGAGGGTATTTTCCTAGAAAGTCCACGTAAAGCTTTTGAAATGGTCTATCTGTTATGACTTCTTCACCAATTCCTGGTCTTAAATTTTGATTAGACGATTTCGACTCTTTACATACTTGACATCTCGTTACAAAATTTTTAACTTGGCTTGCCATTTTAGGCCAATAAAAATATCTTTTTATTCGCTCTAGTGTTTTCGTGATGCCTCCATGCGCGATATTATGAGGGGCATGAGCTTTTTCTATTATTGCCACTGTTATATTCTCTGGTATCCATAATTTCCAGTTATATTCTTCTCCAAACTCTTGATCGAAATTAGTTCTTTTAAAAACGAGTCCATCTTCTACCTTTAGATCTGGCAATTTGTCTGCATTTACAGTTATTTCATTAATTAAGTTTTTATATTGTTCGCTTTCAAATTCTATTGTATCAAAATCTAATAATTCATCTTTACTAATCTCACTTATTGAGTCCAACGGTGACCTAGACAACATATCAGCTACCACATTTTCTTACCCTTTTCGATGTTTGACTTCAAAATCATACGCCTGCAATTGCAAAGACCATCTTGCTAAACGTCCACTCAAATCTTTCATGGTCATTAACCATATTAAACTAGCATGATCCGTAATAACGGTGAACGGCATCATTTCAACATAAGGTCTGAACTTGCGAATAGCTAATACGGCCGCTAAACATTCTTTTTCCTAAGACACTGACAGAAGCTCCAGAATCCAATAGTCCAGTTATTGATTCTCCATCACTACTTCTAGAAAGACTCTTGGATCTTTTAAATTTTGGTCAGCTCTTTTTATAGCATCCACTACTTGACGTCTTAAAAGTTTCCGTGCTTTAAATTTTTGCCGAAGCTTTAAAATACGTTTCTTTACTGGTTTTGATTCAATAATCCTAGCCCTAACTCTGTCGTAATTTTCTTGCCTAATTTTAATTTCAGGCTGCTTTAAGATGGGTTTATTGCAGGGTTCTCCTTTTGACGCAGGTCCCCTGTCACTCCCACGCCATTCCTCATGTTTTTCTGTAAGCATGTTGGACATTTTGGCGTCGTTACGTTTGGCTTACCACATTTGTAACAAAACAATGCACGCTGTTCAATAGGACATTCCATAAATACATGACCTGATACTTTACAGTTCCAGCAGATCACATGTGGTTTTTGTTGTTGGTTAAATTGCAAGGCATCAACATCTACACTTTCAGAGTAAGGTAGGTTATCTAATTGTTCTTCTTGGTTAAAATGTACTTCATTTACATGCCGATATGTTTTAGCAGGTGGTACACTACTTCTAACCTCTCTTCTTGGAAAATTTCTTTCTGCTTCGTTGCATTCTATACGCAACTGTTCCACAGAAGATACGGCTATTGGGTAGACGATACGAGCTACATTTAAATTTATGTTACGTTTCATGATTTTGATCATATCATATTCGGGTATAGGTTGAGTTAACTTAGATCGCAGTTTATTCATCACGTGGAAATATGCATCAATAGTCTCAGAAGTCTCTTGCTTCCTTTCGACTAAATCACGCATAACTTCGAAGTTCGAGCTGGGTGATTGATATTGAGACAACAAAGCTAGACGAAGAACGGGCCATTCAGTAACACCATGAGTCTCAATAAACGACCAATACCAATCTTTCACCGAATCTGATAGCAATAAATGAAAGTCTCTAACTACTTCTTTTTCAGGAATGTTATAATGTGTTCTAAGATGCTCTAATCGGAAAATAAAGTCATCAACACTCATTGATTTATTGTCAAAAATAATGCCTAATTTATCCATCCGAATTTGACGAAAATCAAACTCATTATTGTAGTTAGGCCTTACATTATTGTCTTTTCTTGATGGGCCATTTACTGGATAATTAACAGACGCATTAAAGTTAAAAGGCATCCCCCCAGGGGTACGATGAGTAAAATGTTCAAACTGGTAAGTATTTGCATTTGTCGAGTTAGTATTATTAGTAATATTTTGATTTTCATTGCAGACAACGTTATTAGTGTTTCCTCTATCTTCTAAAATCAAGTTTGGCCTATCACTACCATTAATTATTGGATTACGTGATAAAGTCTGCACTGACTTGGCTAAATCACTAAGGACTAGTTTCACCTGTGTCAAATCTTCTTGAACGAGACGTACTTTGTCTTCAAGAGAACGTTGGCCAACTAGAGGCTCGTTAACTTCTAGATTCGTAGCGTTTGACTCAGGACCTTCATTAATAATTTGAGGATTACCTCGAGGTCAAAAAGTATTTGACGGATTTGGTATAGATCTTTCCTCTTGAGGAACGGATATTATTGATCCGGAAAGATCAGTAAACTGAGCACTTAATCCTTCCCTATTAGAATTTGCCATCTTTTACGTACTTGGTGTAATCACTTTTCTTTGTTTAACTTCAGTGGGAATGGAAGATCTATTCAAATCAAATTCTGGATTTCTTAATCTTTTTCTATTAACTGATTGCTTTTTATTTAAATCTGTATCTTTATTTTTATTTCTTTCAGCTTGATTTCTCGTTTGAATATTCATTCCTTGCCTTCTCAAAAGTTACTAGATTTCTACAAATAAGGCCTGGAAGACTACACTCAACGGATATGTACGCGTAACAAACTAAACACTATGTTATTTTAAGATTTTGGTATTATAGACTTTGTAATATATATAAATAGAATATAAAAAAAATTTAAAATAATTAATTATTTATATAGTTTTAAAATAAATTATAATTATATTAATTTAGTTATATATATAAAATATGTAACTAAATGATAAAAAAATGTAAAAATTAAAATGTATGTAAATATCTAAGTTTTATTTTGTTTTTTTTTTTTTTTTAGTAAATTCCTAACGATAAAAAAAAATTGTATGTAATTGAATAATAAAAAAAAATGTTCAATCTACTATTTTTTTTTAAACAAACTATTTGAAATTTGTTAAAAAAAATTAAATTAAATAAAAAATTTTTAATAGAATTCTTTTGTAAGAAAAAAAAATATATCAATTTGTATTTCTTTCTTTATATCGTACTTTCAGGTGATTAATATTTTGAGGTTGTTGTGTGTGTACGTTATTTTAAATGACTCTCTTTTTATTAAGAGCTAATCTTCAAAAAGTTCCAAGACAACATTAACGTTACTTTAACTTTATTGTTTGTTCATTAACTAGACCTTACTACTCGTTAGTTAATGGCTGAATAAACAAATTCATTTGATACTACGGACTTCAGGTTTTTGCACCTAAACGGCTATCAAATTGGATTTAGTTGACATAACAAACTCAGGAAAATTAAAAAATAAAAAAAAAGTTTTTTTTTTAATAATTTTTCGTTTTTTGAGATTCTAAATAGACAACTAGTACTTTCATCGATTCTCTTATTTTGAATACTGATGAGAACTTAACTGCCTACTAATTGTATTGTGACATTAACAAAAGATTGCTGGATTGAATCCTTACATTCAAGTACAACAAACTTTTAGAAGAAATTATGTGTATCTAAAATGGCTACTTGAATGAAGTTATTTCCTTCCATGTATTCTTTACTTGTTCATGTCAGTGGGTTATTGTTTTTTGTAAGCTATTGGTCTATGGACCTAGTGCTTCGATCTTATTACACATAAAAAAAAATGTTTCTTTTTGTTTAAATGGTTTTTTAAATTGGGTTTTTTTTAGATTGGGCGCCATATTGTTACGAGACCTGGAGACGCCACGGCGAATTATTGTGCGACCAGCTATTTGTTGAGAACTCTTCCTCATGGTGTGAGAACCACCCTTCGCCATGACTCAAAGGACTGTCACAATAAATGAATTTTATGAACACTAAAGCAATATTTTAAAAACAAAACGGAACTTGAAGATTGGGAGCAAGATGTTCACTCCAGCCGCCCTTTCCCTACCATGATCCCTCTAATCCTGTTGTTGACATGGGATCCCATTACCACCTTACAACACACACAACACTTACCTCACATTAATCACCACAAAAAAAAAACTTTTAGCCAATCATGTTTCTCTATGATTTATTACAATATAAAATTAGGGTTATAATGATCAAACATATTTAAAGCAAAAAAATAAACATCAGAAAATACAATATCAAAATCTTTTTATATATACATATTATCATTAACCTAAAGGTCACAAAAACAACAAAAAAAACTAATGGCTTCCACCAAAATACCAAACTTCCAATATCCTAATACAATTTTCTTCTTCTTTCAACTTCCTTAGTATACTATTTCCTCATCCCTCACTTCCTTAATTGAAAGTTTTAGTTTCCGTAATAAAAAAAAAACAATATTTATCTGCCTAAAAGAGCTCTCTTAAACGATTAAGTTTATGGGATTAAATGTTCTCAATACTAAACATGAACTATTTACCGAACTTAATGAGAAAACTTATGTATACCTTGGACATGAACTAATATTTTAAATGCTTTTCGAAGTTGGGTATCTTCATGGGCCTCACAATGATAAAACACAGTAAGCTTTTTTTTACATTTCAGCTCTCTGATAGAACATAATCTAATTTTAAACGTACATATATATATATTTATTTAATTTGTTCTTTTTAGGGTTCCGTACACAAAGTGTAAAAACGAAACCCTATTGTTTTCGCTACAATGTCTGTCCGTCTGTCCGTCTGTCCTTCTGTCCGTCTGTCCGTCTGTCAGCGCCTTTTATCTCTGGAACCATAATAGGTAGACTCCTGAAATTTTCACAGATTATGTATAGTTGTTGCCGCTATAGCAACAAATACTAAAACTTATAGGGTGTTCCAATAGAGAGGTGTTATTTACGAAAATGTGTTTATTTCTTGAACTGTAGGAGGGATACACTTGAAATTTACAAACAGTTATTAAAACCTAGTTCACTATATAAACAAGTATAAAAAAATAAAACTAAAAATTAAAGGGTGTTCCGATAGTGGTGTGAAATGCATGTATAAGGCATAAGTTTTGAACCATAATAGGTAGACTTTTAAAATTTTCACAGAAGGTGTATAGCTATGGCCGCTATAACAACAAAAATTAAAACTTATAGGGTGTTCCGATAGAGAGGTGTTATTCCCAATATGTGTTTATTTCTTGAACTGTAGGAGGCATACACTAAAAATTTACAAACTGTAATAAAAACGTAGTTCGCCTTATATACAAGTCTAAAAAATAAACCTAAAAGTTAAAGGGTGTTCCGATAGTGGTGTTATTTTGATTTATAAGGCCTAAGTTTTGAATCATAATAGGTAGAATCTTGAAATTTTTACAGAAGGTGTATAATTTTGGCCGCTATAGCAACAAATAATAAATTTTATAGGGTGTTCCGATAGAGAGGTGTTATTCACAAATATGTGTTTATTTCTTGAGCTGTAGGAGGCATACACTAAAAATATGTAAGCAGTAATTAAAACTTAGTTTGCTATACAAACAAGTATAAAAATTAAACCTAAAAATTAAAGGGTGTTCCGATAGTAGTGTGATTTGCATGTATAAGGCCTAAGTTTTGAACCGTAATAGGTAGACGCTTGAAATTTTCACAGAAAGTATATAACTTTGACCGCTATACTAGCAAATACTAAAACTTATAGGGTGGTCTGATAGAGAGGTGTTATTTACGAATATGTGTTTATTTCTTACAAACAGTAATTAAAACTTAGTTCGCTTTATAAACAAGTCTAAAAAATAAACCTAAAAATTAAAGGGTGTTCCGATAGTGGTGTGCTTGAAAATTTTACCAAAAGTGTATTACTGCGGCCACAATAGCAAAATATACTAAAACGTAGGGTGTTCCAAAAGTGACGTGTTAAATACGTTTATGCCTTTTTTGAGCTGTAAGAGGAAACCACTTACAAATTGCAGACTGTAATTAAAACTATGTTTGTTTTATAAACAAGCATACAAAATTGAACTTAAATATTAAAGGGTGTTCCAATAGTGACGTGATTTGCATGTATTTATCCTAAGTTTTGAATGAATAGGTGGAATCTTGAAATTTTTACAGGAGGTGTATAACTATGTCCACTATAACAAATAATAAAAATTAAAGGGTTTTCCGCCAGTGAGGTGATTTGCATGTATAAAGCCTTATTTCTTGAACCGTAACAGGTAGACTCTTGAAATTTTGTGCAGAAGATATGTTGCCACGGCCGATATGACAATACTAAAAATTAAAGGGTGTTCCGACAGTGACATGTTTTTCATTTATAGTGACTTATTTTTTAATCGCAATAAGTAGACTCTTAATATATTTATAGAAAGGATGTTGCCATGGCCACTATAATGAATAATAAAATTAAAGGGTGTTCCGCCAGTGACAAGATTTTATAAACCGTAATAGATGCCCTCTAGAAATGTTTACAGTAGATGTGTTACTTCGGCCGCTATAACAAATACCTTAAATTGAATTGTGTCCATAAGTAACGTGTTTTTCACGAATATTACCTTATTTTTTTAACCGCAATAGGTAGGCTCCTGATATTTTAATTGAAAGTGTATTACCATGGCCGCTATAAAATCAATTACATTTTAAAATATAAAGGGTGTTCTAATTATGATGCAATTTTCGCGAATATTACTTTAATTTTAAAATTTAAGGGTGTCCCATAAGACATAAAGAAATAAACAACTGGAATTTTTAAATTATACTGAACATAGTACGGAACCCTACGTGTGTGAGGCTAACTCGCACTTGACTAATTTATTTTAATAAAACGTTTTCTATTCTTTTCAGTAAATCTATCTAATATCTTCTTTTACGTATATATATTTTTTTTTTTTGCTTATTATTTTATTTGTCTATGAGTAGACATCTTAAAATTTTAGTTTTGTGTTAATTTTTTTTTTTTTATGACTTTTATTTCACGAATATCGCCATTAATAAAAAGGGAACATATAAGGGGTTACCTGGTAACTGCTTAATTTCTGTTTTTGGTTATTTGCCTGTGATCAAACCCTCCTTGAAGCCTCTTTCCAGGAGCACGGGTTCACAGGATCTTCTGGACAGGCTGGAACTTTAATTAAACACCAATAGTAATTAGCAGCCAGGGAGTTGAAATACTTCAGCTGGAAGATGTCCACCAGATACTCTTCGGTAATATATAAAATTACCAAAACCTCCCCTTCTTTTATTTTAGGAAAATTCAATTTAATAAAATCTTTATTTAAAAGGCTTTTATGAAACAACTTCAATTAATAAGTAACACTCTGAATTTACTTTCTTTTTATTTAACACAAGACTTTTGATTTCCTCTCAAATTTGAAAATTTAAACAATTATGCCACTGATGTTGGCTTGACCAAAAAATGTAGAATTACCAAAATGGCTGAGCTAAACCCTCTATTTATAGCCTAATTTCCCACTAAAACTATTCCAATCAGTATAATACTACTGTCCTACTTTAAGCATATATATTTTCCCTTATCCATCCAAACTAACTATTTATCCCTGTCTAATTAATTATCTATTTCGATTGACTTCTTTTGTAAACATTTCGGAGTTCTGTTCAAACCTAACGTAAAACAACAAAATATTCATTCATAACTACTTTACTATCTTTTCTTGCAGTATACTGTTGAGAATATAAGATGATCATGTGGCAACACCAATTATTTTAGTTCCATATGTTTACTTTAAACAAGAAGAAAACAAACATACAAAAGGCACACGAGGTAAGTAAAAATTTAATTTCTCTAATTTATTTAATTCTTTTTTTTAACTTTTACAGGATTTTTATATATTTTTTTTAGGCGTTGACTAGATACATTTATACTCCACTTGCTGCTTATCATGGTAATGAGTAAGTATCGTTCCTTTTTGTGTTATAATTTATTAATTTATGTTTTTTTCTATGTTACAGGTTTTTGGCCAATGATTACACTGCAGATTGGCTATCTGCACACTCTTCTGGTGTAATCATTCATCATAGCCGGAGGAAGGAGTGGGGTTTCCCTTACGTATTTAAATTTAATTATTTTGGCTATCCCCATAGACAAGTGCTCCTTCTCCTATTTAAAAATATAAATATAGCGTAAGGCCGGCCAGTTCTTAACCTCTTATGCGTCCGCCTTAGTGCTTTAGAATTTAAGAAAATTAAAAAAAAAGGTTTTGTTAAGTAGCGTCCACGCCAAAAATTTTTTTTTTGTAAAGCCCTGGTTGCCGCCTCAACAAATTTAAGCTGTAATTTATACATAAAACTGAGTTTAATTGAGGTACCTGAGGCAGATTGCGAATCAATGGTTCTAACACCGATTAAGGAAATTTAAATGAAACCATAAGATCAGAAATTGAAAATGTTAAACAAGTCTGTGATGATAGAGTAAGTCGGTTTTATTTTAATTAAAAATAAAATTTATATCCCAACAAATACAAGTCTGACGATTTATTTTTTTGTAATTTTGTTTTAGGGTACTGATGTCCTATGACCCATGAAATTTTTCAAGATTATTGTAAAGATTATACCAACACTTGCAAACTACATCCAGATTCTTTTGTGCAAGTAATTATGCAACTGGCTTACAATGAAATGCGTAAAAGTATGAAAATTTGTTTATATTCTGATATAAAAAAAAATAATTATTTGTTGATTAAAAAAAATCGTTGCTACTTATGAAACTGCTTTGATTGTCATTTTCTTTTACCATGGTCGCACCGAATCCTTAGTTCGCAATAATAATTCCACATACTTGGAAATTGTTGGTGCTCCTCGAAAAGCTGACAATCATCATAACCATATCATGAACGAAACCAGTAAGGGTGACGGAATTGATCGTCATCTGTTTGGCTTGTGGTTGCCGCCGCAACACAGTTTATTATAAAATTAAAGAATTCGCAAAAATAAGCAAGTGATTTGAATTCACAGACTCTTTCCTAACTGATTTAATATCATGTGATTTTAAAATTTTTTGAGATTTTTAGGTGATTTTAAATCACTTTAATAAAAAGTGATTTTCAGAACAGGCCTGCTAGCGTTTGTACTGATTAAATTTTTAGAAAACTTCGGCCACAGAACATTGTACTTTTCTGTCCGTCTCTCCTTGTATCATTAAATGTTCTAAAAAATCTTCGAACTGTTCGGAAAAAATTATGTTTTTTTTTTGTTTTGTTTTAACCTCTTCACGAATGAATTTTTTAAAGTGAAAAATATTGATTTTATTTTTCATTTTATTACTAGGTGTTTACCTTATATTTATAACAATTCCGTAATATAAGATCAAAATAGTAAATTTTACAAATTAAAGTAATGTCGACATATGTGGCCACTTAGCGTAGAGTTCCTCAATGAATGGAAAGATTTTATGCACTAAGGGCATACGGGTATTTTAGTGAGTACAATTTTTATCATGACATAGTGTCCTACAGAATCTAGTCTAATTTCTGAAATAACTTTAATCTTGTTTTCGACTTTTTAGATGGTTCAGAAATTGTACAGTGTATATCTCGTTTTTTGTTACGTTTACCCATCTGTATTAGTGAGCTGGCCAATGAGGCTTTAAACTCAAGAAGATGCATCGTTTTTTCTTTATCATATACTACGTTTATACGCAGCACTCATTCACTAATAAAAATATTGCATATAGAAAAATTACCTGTATAAACAGTGAATAGTTAACTCACGAAAACAATTCCTGATTAACGACACTATTTGCAAATAACCCGTATGGCGTTGCCACTTCTTTTAAATATAAAATGTATTGTGTGAATTAATGGAAAATTTGATCCCACATTGTATTAATTTAATTGTAAAAACAATTAATAATTAATAATAATTGCAAACAATAATTACAATAAATAAGTCAAGTGCGAGTTAATCTCACACACGTAGGGTTCCGTACTATGTTTAGTACGCCTTTAAAAATTCAAGTTGTTAATTTTTTCATGTCTTATGGGGCACCCTTTATTTTTAAAATCAAAGTCATATTTGCGAAAATTGTATCGCTATTGGAAAACTCTTTAAATTTTAGGAATTGTTGTTATAACGGCCATAGTAATACACTTTCTATAAAAATATCAGGACTACCTATTGCGGTTCAAAAAATAAGGTAATATACGTGAAAAACATGTCACTGATGGATCACCCTTTAGTAATTAGTAATTGTTACAGCGGCCAAACAATTCAAGAGTCTACCTATTACGCTTCAAAAAATAAGGCTATTTAAGTAAAAATCATGTCTCTGTCGGAACAGCATTTAATTTTGTTATTTGTTATATATCAAGAGTTTACCTATTACGATTAAAAAAATAATCACGTCACTGTCGGAACACCCTTTAATTTTTATTATTTTTTATAAAGGGTGTTTTTATAGAGGTATAGAACTTTAAGTTGGCATTAGTTTTCAAGATGGCGACCGATTTAACAGCTGTCAAGTGATTTGTTCTCAGTTTGGTTTGGCAATTCATCATGAATAGACTCACGCCTGAACAACGCTTGCAAATAGTGCAATTATATTTCGAAAATAATGGTTCTGTGCGGAAAACGTATCGCGCACTACGTCTATTTTATCGTCGACAAAATCGTCCATCAGAGCATTTAATTCGATTAACCATGGAACGTTTTCGCGCCACGTTTACTCTTATTGATAACTCGCATCCCCAGAGACGCCGTACGGTGCGTACAGAAGAAGCTATTGCTGCTGTAGATCGTAGCATTGAGGAAGACCCGAATGAGTCCATCCGCCATCGAGCACAGGAATTGGATCTGTTTCCATCCACTTTATGGAAGATTTTACGGAAGAATCTTGGTTTGCGTGCTTACAAAATCCAACTCGTGCAAGAATTGAAGCCAAACGATCATCAAGTAAGCCGTAGATTCATCGAATAGGCCCAAAGCGAGATTACCGTTGTTCCCGATTTTCATAAGCGAATTTTGTTTAGCGATGAAGCGCACTCCTGGTTGAATGGCTACGTAAACAAACAAAACTACCGCATTTCGAGTGAAGGTAATCCTCAAGTGTATGTCGAAACACCGTTACATCCAAAAAAACTAACTGTTTGGTGCGCTTTATGGGCTGGTGGAATCATTGGTCCGTACTTTTTGAAAAACAATGGTGGCCAGAACGTTACAGTCAATGGTGATCGGTATAGAGCCATGATTACTAACTTTTACATTCCTGAATTGAATAACCATGATGTCCAGGAGATGTGGTTTCAACCAGATGGCGCAACATGTCACACAGCTCGTGCCACAATAGATTTATTGAAAGACACGTGTGGTGACCGCCTAATTTCACGTTTTGGACCTGTGAATTGGCCTCCAAGATCTTATGATTTAACACCGCTTGACTACTTTCTGTGGGGCTATGTAAAGTCATTGGACTATGCGGATAAGCCACAAACGCTTGACCATTTGGAAGACAACATTCGCCGTGTTATTGCCGATATACGGCCACAAATGTTGGAAAAAGTCATCGAAAATTGGATGTCCAGATTGGACTACATCCGCGCCAGCCGTGGCGTTTATATGCCAGAAATCATATTTAAAATGCCACAAGAATTTCTTTCGGATAAATAAAATTCATGTCAATCGAATAATCCATCGTTGTTTTATTGCAACTTAAAGTTCAATACCTCTATAAAAAATACCCTTTAGTTTCCATAGCAATAAACCTGCTGTAAAAACTTCAAGAGTCTACTTATTATCGTTCAAAACTTAGGCCATATACACGCAAAGCACGTCACTCTCGGAACACCCTTTAATTTTAAGGTTTAATTTTATTTTCTTGTTTAAAAAGCGAACATAGTGTTAATTACTGTCTGCAAATTTTAAGTGGTTGCCTCCCATAGCTCAAGAAATAAAGACATAAAAGCAAATAACACGTCACTTTCGGAACACCCTATATGTTTTAGTATTTATTGCTATAGTGGCCACAGTAATACACCTTCTGTGAAAATTTCAAGAGTCTACCTATTATGGTTTAAAACTTTAGCCTTATACATGCAAATCACACCACTATCGGAACACCCTTTAATTTTTAGGTTTATTTTTTATACTTGTTTATACAGCGAACTAAGTTTTAATTACTGTTTGTAAATTTTTAATGAATGCCACCTACAATTCAAGAAATAAACACACATTCGTGAATAACACCTCTCTGTCGGAACACCCTATAAGTTTTAATATTTTTTGCTATAGCGGTCCAGTTATACACCTTCTGTGAAAATTTCAAGAGTCTACCTATTATGGTTCAAAACTTTGGCCTCATACGTGCAAATCACGCCACTATCGGAACACCCTTTAATTTTTAGGTTTATTTTTTTATACTTGTGTATAAAGCAAACTAAGTTTTAATTATTGTTTGTAAATTTTTAGTGTATGCCTCCTACAATTCAAGAAATAAACACACATTCGTGAATAACACCTCTCTATCGGAACACCCTATAACTTTTAATATTTTTTGCTATAGCGGCCACAGTTATACACCTTCTGTGAATATTTCAAGAGTCTACCAATTACGGTTCCAGAGATAAAAGACGCTGACAGACGGACAGACATTGTAGCGAAAATAATAGGGTTTCGATTTTACCCTTTGGGTACGGAACCCTAAAATTATATATGGCTTATTAAGTGCAATTTTCCGCATAAACAGTGAGTTAATTATTTTCGAATAGTTTTTATTTGTAAATAGGCTTCGTAGAAACCTTTGTATAATAGATAAAAAGAATGAAAGAATTCGAAATTGATATATTGCTAAATTGGAATACAATACTGAGATACAACTTTTTGCTAATTTCTCTTAAAATAACTTAATTTAAAAACAGCTAAACATACACATACATATGTGTTAATGTTCCTGAAGAGGTTAATATTTTGTTTATGACACTAAGGGTTTTTTTACACAAACAGAATGCCTGTGGCATTCTGTTTGATGTTTAATGTTATTATAATTAAATTCGCCGTGCTGCCACCTTAAAATGAATTCGCCTTGAAATTTTCATACAAAATTTGTCATAAAGTTTGCTTCAAGACACATTAATCAGGTAGCAAGGCAAGGTAGCATTTAAAAATGATCAACGACTTCTTACAGCAGTTATTTATAACTAGTTTCTAGTCATATTTAAAGTCAAATCCTTCTTAGATGTTTATTCTGCTTTGTGCTTATGTTGAATTCAACGTATTACACATGTTTAGATTTTCGCACCCAGAATAAAGGTCATTAAAATAATTAACATGCAAATGAATGTAAGAAGAATGAATAAAATGATTGCGCCAGTCAGCCAATGAGTACATCAAATGAATTGTAAATGAAAGCCTAAAAAATGTGTTAAGCATATTTTAACATGATATTACCACCAGCATTTTATGTAAGTACATGATATTTAAATTTGTACGTTAAATAAGGTTATCTGCTTTTATGTTTCTACATTATAATTAAGGTTAAGGAAGCTGTTGGATGTTGCTACATTTAATTATATATTGGATACACTTGTGTATACGTATTTATATACTTTCAATACTGTCTGTCGCATGTACTAGTTCCTGACATATGTATATAAGTTTAATAAACTAACAATTTTTGTATATACATACATACATACATATGTAAAGGGCGTTTTTTATGAAAAATGAAACAGATAAAAATGTTTTCAATATTCATCCAATTGGCTTTATCAATTAGATAATTTTATAGCATTAATATTTAAATATAATTTCGGATCGAATATCGTTTTTGGTTTATCTGCGTATAACTGGGATTTTACACATCTCCAGAGAAAATAATTTAATGGCAGCAAATCACATGAACCAGTTAGCCAGTTAACAAGTCAATTTCTTAAATATCGCGCGCTGTGTGACATGTGGCAGCATCCATAGACAAAAATAAAAAATTATCTACATATATCTATGGAACTAAAACTATATCTATATAACTATGTAACTAAAGTTATACTGTTCGACAGATAACACTATAATTCGAACCAATGTGAAGGAATTTTAAGGTTTAGTCATAGAATTAGGTGCTATAATTACTAAATTTATATTTTTTTTAATGAAGTGGGAATATGGAAGCAGACCAGTTCTAAATGGGTCCCTTTTCGACCCTTACCGTCCTCAATGATTATGGGCAAACGACTAGTAATTTACGGTCACCTTTCTTCCATTGAGACACGTGTTACAACCAGCCTTTAATCTAGATTGTAGTGATTTCAGACTGTCTGATGGAAACTATCAGCATTGTTTCTCATCACGAAGTCTCTTAAAACAAATAATATGTATAACTTAGTTTTGACCATTTCCTTAAAACAGACTCGAACATTTAAATTTTTGAAGGAGAAGATTGAAATTTAGTTTTTCTGATGCTAAGAATATTAGCAATAACACGCTTTTGCAAGTTTTTGCAAACATTTTGCTGAAGTGACCTTTTATTGCATGAAAGGTCATATAATTCAACTTAAAATTAAAATAACGTTCAAGCTCGATGGTATATTTTTGCTAAATTTTATTTTTCCTAAAAGGTTTTGAAAAATTACCAGGAACTTTTATATTTTGGCTTGAATTTATCTACTTTCCAAAAGTTTTTAATTAATAAAACTACAAACATCGCAAAACATAAGTTCAGTTTAACTTTTTTCCACAAGAACTTCAATTGAAAAATTT
Organism: Phasia obesa; assembly: GCA_949628195.1. Lineage (NCBI taxonomy): Eukaryota > Metazoa > Arthropoda > Insecta > Diptera > Tachinidae > Phasia > Phasia obesa. The sequence continues at coordinate 53,706,748 of OX451218.1, read as the reverse complement.
TTAAAGAAAACAAATTCTGAAATTATCTACATTTTGTGCTGAGGAAGTCACAAACTAAATAGTTTTTCATTATTTAATATCATGCTAATTACTCATAACGTTCCTATACGTATTTCACTGGTGGCTTAGGCCAGAGCATCAGGAAACCGTTTTCCTAATTTTAGAGAAGCCAAAAATACTCTATAAGTAATACAATTCTACAAAACACAATGAGAAGTGTATATGTTAATAGAATAATATTACAGAATATTAAAGCTTCAACAAAACATTAACAAACAAACTACGTTTTTAGTTTTCCTTACTGTCCTTCAACAATTGGAGGGTTTTTTGTTATCACTTAATGCAGACGTAATAAATAAATTGCATTTTTATTATAAAACGTTATGGTTAATTAGTATAATATTAAATAATTAATATTTAAATTCCCAAAAATTTTATAAATAAATAGTTTTCATTGTTTCAAGAAATTAATGGCTAAAAATTTATTTTTCGAACTTCAATTCGAAAATAAATTAAAACAAGTAAGAGTGCTATATTCAGTCATTCATATTTAGGAGTGCTGTCAGGGAAAATGAGGGAAAGACGCCAAGGCTTCCTGGAGCCTGAATATGGAAGCACAGGTCTGTTTTATTATGGGTCCTTTTCGACCAGTGCCAAAACGACTAGTTCCACGGGAACCGGTATCCCCATAGAGAGCCGCTCCTCTCTGTGTCCGGTTGTTGGTGAGGTCACCTTCTGAGGTTCACGTGGTGGCTGTGGGGTTGATCAATACATGATCCACCCCACAGCGTGCTGTGACACTCTGAACAAAACGGAGTTTGGATAGCCTCCAGGCTTGCCATGTCTCTATAAAGTGCTACTCATTGTGACTGTGTGGTACAACCGAATGCGATATTAGGTTTCGTGTGCAGTTAGGGTTACCAGATGGCTTGGATTTTCCAGTGGAATGGTAAGGTTCCAGTTACCAGCTAAAATACAATTTGGTCCGTTGAAAAATACATACATATGTATATCTTTAATTTTGAAAAATATATTTTTATTTTGTTAATTACTTGGAGCAACGATATGATTTCGGAGTTGAGTGACTTTACAACAAAATGTCCGTTTTAAATTTAAAACAATCTCTTTTGTAATGGGATAACATTCTAGCTTCGGAAGGTTTTAGAACTATCAAATGACAGCGACATTTTGTAAACTGACTTCTGATGAAGCCCTTGATAATTTGCCGAAAGATATTCCGATTGATAAGATAAGGTCCTTCTGTTTTCAAAAATGCGATAAAAATAAAGTAGAAAATCTATATAAATTAATCTTATTTGTTTTTTCCATATCAATTAGTATTGACTTCAGACATTTTAATAAAAAGAAATTTTGGTTTTTATTGTTTAATTGGAATGAATAGAAAAATTACAAAATTTATACAAATATTTAAACGATTGCTTTAATTCAAAAACTAATTGTATTTCAACATCCTCTCTCAATCGTTAACTCCTACTTTTGAACGAAGGTCCTTAAAACATATGATATCCAATGACTTCTTGAACATATCGGCTTCTTGATCTTTGAATCTAATACATTCAATTTTTACAAAACCTTTAGCAATATTTTCACGAATGAAGTGATGTTTGATATCTATGTTTTGAACGTTTATTTTCGGTAGTGTTTGCCAAACCAATACAGCCATTATTGTCTCCATATATTGTGACACTTGCATTCTTAATTTCTTGTAAATCTTGCATCAAGCCCCGCAGCCACAAAGCCTGAGGAACTGCAGAGCTTAGAGCTATATACTATGCCTCACTTGACGATGTTGCCACAGTCAGTTGTTTCTTTGAAGACCATGAAACACCAAATAGGTAACCACTGACTGATTTACGATCATCTTTATCATTTGCCCAATCAGCATCAGCAAATCCCACAATTGGAATTTTATCGTTTCGTGAATAATTTAGTTTCAAATTCTTTGTTCCCTTTAAATAACGTGCAACTCTTTTTAGATGTTGCCAGTGCATTTCATAGTAAGCGACACGAAATATCAGGTCTACAACTAAGCATTGTATACATCAAACTGCCGAGTAACTAACTCACGATATGGTTCACTAACTTGCTTATTTACAGAATCTTCAGGAGAAAGTTGAAGTCCTTTTTCCATTTGTGTTTTTACGGAATTACAATCAGTCATTCCATATTTCCTTAAAACTTTTTCAATTTTCGATTCTTGTGACAATTTTATTTGTTCTCCTTCATATTCAATTTCTATTCCAAGAAAGTATTTCAATATGCCACAGTCACTCATTTCAAATTTTGTTGATGAATCCATCTTAAGTTCCTCTATAGATTTCAGTTGATTTCCAGCAACCAGTAAGTCATCCACATATAGCACCACTATCAAAACTACATCTTTTTTAAATTTCGTATATTAACAATAATCTCGATTTGATCTCTGAAACCCTAGCGGCGATAAAAACTTATTAAATTTGCTGTTCCAACTGCGAGGGGCGTATTTAAGTCCATACAACGATTTATTTAGCTTAAGCACCATTCCCTCTCTTACTTCAACGCCTTCAGGTGGAGCAAGATACATATCTGTGGGATCGGCATAGAGTTAGCAACAACAGGCAGAAGACACAAATCACTATACACAAAACTACGATACACAAGCAAAACATACAGACGATACACTCAAAACACTAACACATAGAAGGATTTAGATAGACTTAGTAACAACACTTGACAATTGATCATCAAGAGTTAGTAACAACACGCAGAAAACACACAAAACACAGTAGGCTATGATATTCAAACAAAACACACGGACGATGCACACAAAACACTAACACACAGCCAAAATACATAGAATGCTTTAGGATAGAGTTAGCAACAACACTTGACAATTGATCATCAAGAGTTAGTAACGACATGCAGAAAACACACAAAACACAGTAGGCTATGATATTCAAACAAAACACACCGACGAAACACACAAAAACACTAACACATAGCCAAAATACATAGCATACAGTAGTAGTAGTGGAAGAGTCAGTAAGCACAAGTAGAAAACCCACAGACCGCAGTAGGCTGTGATACACCAGCAAAACACAAGCAATACAAACAAAAACACACAGACGACGATCTCAAAAACACAGAATAGCTAGTATTAATATTGGGACAAGGAGAGGAAATCAGGCATTCAGTGAAGTAAAGTTGAAAGGAAGACAAGTGTCGCGGCAAAAAATTAAAGTTACAATTCAAAATTATATGTTAAGTAAATTTAATTAATTAATAATAATTAAATAAAATTAAATATTAAACTTTAAAAAAAAACTAAGTTTATAGTTTTATTTTTTCCAAAGCCTAAAATTTATCCTACAAATTGGGGGCTCAACCAAAGAAATTAAAAGTGAAAAAAAAACTCATACATAAAATAAATTATTAAAATCTATACAATTGTCTGGTGATTTAAAATAATCAAAAAGTGAATAGAAACTTAAAAACTAAAAATAATATAAAACCAAAAATTGATGTGAGAAGAGAAATATGTAACCGATTGTGCATTTCAAACTAGAAGCGGGAATAATAGATGGAAACTTAAACAATAAAAACTAAATTTAATATAAAAGTTTAACAATAAAACTCAAATCTAAAAAATAATTTGACAACAGAAAATTATTGTAGCTATACAATTCTGTGGTACATTTCAAAGAAATTAAAAAAGTGAATCGAAATTAAATTAGAAATCAATTAAAAACTAAAAATAAAACTAATTTAAATTAAATAACAAACTGGCAAATTAAACAACAGATCAAATCAGAAAATTTTGTGTAGCCGATCGTGTATTTGAAACTAAAATATTGAATAAAAGCTCAACAACTGCAAAATAAAAATTAAATTTGAGAAACTAAACAACAAAGCTAAATACTAAACTACAAGACCAACAACGGGTGTGCTTGGGATGGAAAGAGAAGACATCAGACAACAGAGAAGAAGAAACAATGGAATTAGATAAGTTATACTTTATATATATATGTATATTTAAAAGAAAAAATTTGAAATATTAAAAAAGAAATGAAATACTATAAATAAATTAAGGAAAGGGAAGAGAAAAATGTTAGACGATCTTAAGTAAAGAGTATGTCGGTTAATATTATTTTTAAGGACGATAGATGGACATTTTTTATAGCAATAGTCGATAAATTTTATAGACGATAGATGATTAATAAAAATTCCTAATAGAAGATAGACGATTAATGAAATTTTTATAGAAGATAGACGATTAATGAAATTTTTATAGAAGATAGACGATTAATGAAATTTTTATAGAAGATAGACGATGAATGAAATTTTTATAGAAGATAGACGATACTAGATGAGACGAAAGCCACATATTTAAGACGAAACAATTAGGAGAGTGGAAAGTACAGTTCAAACAAAAACGTACGAAGAAGTTGTTTTGACTAGTCGACAATATTAAAACCGGAACAGAAGAAAATTAAACGACGAGCAAATAAAATTTTGTAATTCTGTAATAATCATTAATTAAACATATATTTCTGTATTAATTTTATATTGTATAAATCTTATATTCCACTATATTATATCACATTATAAAACTTTAAAATTTGTAAGCCGCAGACACAAAATGGACCGGGAGGAAATTTTAGGGCTAAATGTAGAAGGGTTGAGAAGCAAGCTGGAAGAGTTAGGTCTTAACAGAACGGGTAATAAAAGTGTTTTGCAGGAGCGACTTATAGCCCATTTTGATGGGAAAAATACAGGGGACGAATGTTCCGAATATGACGAAGCCTCTTCGGTAGTAACTCGAAACGTTTCTGCCGTACCCTATAGTAGCAATTTTACATTGAGGGATGTGCAGGATTCGGTTGCAGCTTTTTCGGGTGACGGGTTGCCAGAAATCAGGCAATGGATAGCTGAATTCGAAGACTGCTCATACGCTGTAAAATGGAATGACCTCCAAAAATTCATCTACGCAAAGCAGTTATTAACGGGCGCGGCCAGGATGTTTGCTCGAAGCGAATCGGGCATCAGAAACTGGCACTCCCTGAAGGAAGGGCTTATCGGGGAATTTGGGAAAAAGGTATCGTCTATCGATATCCACAAAACCTTAAGAAGCCGCAAAAAGAAATCTAACGAGACATTACGCGAATACCTTTACAGTCTTAAGGAAATCGGAAATCCCATCAAGATAGATGACGAGAGCTTGATTGAATATTTTATAGAAGGAATCAACGATTTTAAATCCAACAAAACAATCTTGTATGAGGCTAGAGACCTGGAAGAACTAAAAGAGAAAATTCGCATCTACGAGAAAATACGTTCCCCAGAATCATCAAATTCAAAAGGGACGCGTCTGAAGCTGTTTAACGGAAACACGCCTGAACCTAAGGAAATTCGACGATGTTTTAACTGCGGGGACCAGGGACATTTAGCGACTTCATGTTTAAACAAACAGGCAAAATGTTTTAAATGCCAGGGTTTCGGACACAAATCTTTTGAGTGCCGAGTCGGAATTAAGAAGGAGAAGAATGATGGCGATTGGGTAAAAAGGAGTAATGGTAGAGACAGTAAGGTCCATACACTATCAGACGACATTTTAATTCCGTCGAGAAGAATATTTAAGAACGTCACCATACGGAATAAAATTGTTTCAGCTATCGTAGATACAGGCAGCGACATCTGCGCAATTAGCTACGATACATTATTGTATTTAGGTGATTTTAATCTTGACCCGAAAACAAAAACTTTGGAAGGCATAGGTGGCAAGAAGATAACCACACTGGGTAAATTTACTTGTAGCGTCAGTATTGATGATATTTTAATGTCGATAGAGTTTCATGTTTGTAGGGAGAACGATCTGTTGTATTCTGTTGTTCTGGGCAATGACATTTTTGACAAAGTGAATATGATCGTCGACTCGAAGGGGGCAAAGTTTCAGTACAGGGATGAAGTCTACGAATCTGGAAAAGCAGATGAATTAAACGAGGGTAGCTCAATAAGGGAATTGGAGAGAGAATTCAGGGATATCGTTCACTCGACATTTCTAAGGGAGGAACATGATAGTTGCCCGGAAGTAGAACACTTGGAGGGCCGTATAAAATTGGCAGTGCGTGAAATTATTAGGGGATATAAACCGAGAAAACCCGAGCAATACCCGGTGGAAATGAAAATTATTCTTAAAGATGAGATTCCAGTGACGCATAGACCAAGAAGAATGCCTTATGCACATCAATTAATTGTCAACCAACAAGTAAAAGACTGGCTTGAAGAGGGTATAATTCAGCATAGCTGTTCCGAGTATTCAGCACCGGTAGTACTAGTAGCCAAGAAGGATGTAACCAAACGCCTCTGCTGCGACTACCGTAAACTAAACGAGAAGATAGTGCGGGATAATTTCCCTATGGCAGTGATAGACGACGTCATCCAACGTTTACAAATCGCTAGAGTCTTTACCACTTTAGACTTGAGAAATGGATTTTTTCATGTGCCCGTTGAATTAGAGTCGAGGAAATATACAGCCTTCGTGACGCATGAAGGAATTTATGAATTTTGTTACGTCCCATTCGGTATATCAAACTCTCCAGCTGTATTCTGTCGATATATTACTTCAGTTTTTAGGAATCTTATAAGGGATGGAATAGTTGTGATTTACATGGATGACTTAGTGATTCCCTCAGAGAGTGTGGAAGAAGGTATTCGAAGGTTACGTATAGTATTAAAAGTTGCGGAGTCAAATGGGCTACAGATAAAATGGGAAAAGTGCCAAATCTTGAAAAAGAAAATAAATTTCTTGGGGTATATTATACAAGATTCGACTATAAAACCATCAGATGAAAAGACCAGAGCAGTTTCCAACTTTCCTTTACCGCAAAACCAGAAAGCGGTACAGCGATTTTTGGGTTTAACATCATATTTTAGACGATTTATTCCGGACTATGCGATAGTTGCACGACCTTTGTCTGATTTAATGCGAAAAAATGTGAAGTTTAAATTGGGCGATGAAGAAGTAATAGCGTTCGAACAGTTGAAAAGTTCACTAGTCACTGCACCAGTACTCAGACTGTTCAACCCTAGTGCTGTAACGGAAATTCACACTGACGCGAGTATGTACGGGTATGGCGGTGTACTACTGCAACGTGACACAGAAGATATGCAATTACACCCCATAGAGTATATGAGCCGCAAAACAACGCCTGCGGAGCAAAAATATCACTCTTACGAGTTAGAAGTACTGGCAGTAATAGAAGCATTGAAGAAGTGGAGAATTTACGTGTTAGGGTTGAAGTTTAAGGTAGTTACAGACTGCAACGCATTTGCACTAACAATGCGAAAGGACGATGTACCACCGAGAGTATCGAGATGGGCGTTATTTCTGCAAGAATTCGAATATGAAATCGAACATAGGTCTGGCACACAAATGAGACATGTCGATGCTCTAAGTCGCGTATCGTGTTTGATGATGGAGGACTCGCTACGACATCGCATAAAGGAAGCACAGCTCCGAGATGAGTGGACAAAAGCAGTCCGACAAATTCTACAAAATGGCCCATATGAAGATTTTTATTTGAAGTTCGACGTACTGTACAAAAATCCAGATAAGGAACAAATAGTTGTGCCAATACAAATGGAGCAGGAGATAATAAGGATTGCACACCGCCAAGGACACTTCGCCGCTCGAAAAACACAAGACCTTATAGAAAAGTCGTTTTTATACCAAATTTAGGCGCAAAAGTCGAAAATATCGTCAAAAGTTGCGTGGAATGCATCGTTTCAGAAGCGAAGAGAGGGAGAAAGGAAGGTTTTTTAAATCCGATTGATAAAACCGACAAACCACTTTTGACGTATCATTTGGACCATGTGGGGCCAATGGAAGCTACACATAAACGATATAACCATATTCTCGTGGTAGTGGACGCTTTCTCGAAATTCGTCTGGCTTTATCCAACAAAGAGCACAGGAGGTAACGAAGTAGTAGATCGCCTGACGAAACAAGCTGCCGTATTCGGAAACCCATCGAGAATGATAACCGACAGAGGTACCGCATTTACCTCAAACACATTTAAGGAGTATTGTGAAGCCGAGAACATTCAACACCTTTTGATAGCGACAGGAGTACCCCGCGGCAATGGACAAGTAGAGAGAATGCATCGTGTCGTAATACCAATGCTGACAAAGCTCTGTGTCGAAAATCCAGCAAATTGGTACAAGTATGTAGACCGCATCCAACGTATAATTAATAATACTGTGCCTAGAAGTACAGGAGTAACTCCATTTAAACTACTGACCGGATTAGATATGAGGGTACCTGCTGATCCAGATATTAGGAGCTTGCTAGAAAAGATTTGTATACAAGAAATGCAGGAAGAGCGCGACTTATTGCGAGAAGAAGCCCGGAATAACATTCTACGTATGCAACGTGAAAACAGGACAGCTTTCAATAAGGGGAGAATTCCAGATTCAGAGTATGAGATAGGCGAATTAGTAGCTATAAAACGAACGCAGTATGGTACGGGAATGAAGCTGAGGCCGAAATTCCTGGGTCCCTACAGGGTAGTGAAAGGCTTCCTCATGGTCGGTACAATGTCGAGAAGGTAGGCGACTCAGAGGGTAGTAAGAAAAGTACTACAATTACCGAATACATGAAGAGGTGGGAACCGTTTTCGAGGGCCGAATGTGGGATCGGCATAGAGTTAGCAACAACAGGCAGAAGACACAAATCACTATACACAAAACTACGATACACAAGCAAAACATACAGACGATACACTCAAAACACTAACACATAGAAGGATTTAGATAGACTTAGTAACAACACTTGACAATTGATCATCAAGAGTTAGTAACAACAAACACACAAAACACAGTAGGCTATGATATTCAAACAAAACACACGGACGATGCACACAAAACACTAACACACAGCCAAAATACATAGAATGCTTTAGGATAGAGTTAGCAACAACACTTGACAATTGATCATCAAGAGTTAGTAACGACATGCAGAAAACACACAAAACACAGTAGGCTATGATATTCAAACAAAACACACCGACGAAACACACAAAAACACTAACACATAGCCAAAATACATAGCATACAGTAGTAGTAGTGGAAGAGTCAGTAAGCACAAGTAGAAAACCCACAGACCGCAGTAGGCTGTGATACACCAGCAAAACACAAGCAATACAAACAAAAACACACAGACGACGATCTCAAAAACACAGAATAGCTAGTATTAATATTGGGACAAGGAGAGGAAATCAGGCATTCAGTGAAGTAAAGTTGAAAGGAAGACAAGTGTCGCGGCAAAAAATTAAAGTTACAATTCAAAATTATATGTTAAGTAAATTTAATTAATTAATAATAATTAAATAAAATTAAATATTAAACTTTAAAAAAAAACTAAGTTTATAGTTTTATTTTTTCCAAAGCCTAAAATTTATCCTACATATCTTCATCTAAATTTCCAAGTAGAAACGCGGTCTTGACATCTAGTTGATTAAAGCTTTAACCTCTTTGACGACCAAGAGCAAGAACCACACGAACTGTATTTAACTTAGCTACTGGGGCGTATGTCTCATTGTATTCAACTCCATACTTTTGCAAATAACCCTTTGCCACCAGACGTGCTTTGTATCTTTAAGATTTTCCTGCTTCATCCTCTTTTATGGATTTTATTGATTGTGGTGGTTTTTTAATTATTGTCCAAACATTATTAGAATCCATTGATTTCAGTTCATCACATGTTGCAGCCTGCCATTCTTTAGTATCTGGGCTTCCAAATATTTCGGTATTGTTTTCAGGAACAAGCTTACCGGTAGAATCTGCTTGTAAACCTGTTATATAATCAAATAATTTACTTGGAAATCTGCGCTCGCTATCGCTACGCCTAATAGGTTCAATTCTGTTTTCTTCCTGCGATAGTATCTCTGTAGTCGTATCAGGAACAATAGTGTTTTGTACTACTACATCGCCCTCATCATCGGTTAATATACTTGAATGCAGTTCAACTTCAAAACAACAGTTTTCTTCATTCTCACACCGTTAGACACTTTTGAGACACTTTTTGTTTCTCTAAACTCCAAAGTCTGTACCCGTTTGAAGTATAACCAACATAACAGCCTTACAGCTTTTAGGATCAAGCTTCTTTCTGGTTAGCAATCCATGCATACGCTTTGCATCCAAAAACCCGTAACTTAGACAAATCAGGCTTCCTACCCTAAAATATTTCTGTTTTAGCGTACTTGTTGGGCACCGATTTATAATATATGTTGCAGCTCTTGCTCCTTCATGCAACATATATTTCGGCACATACGATTCAAAAAGAAGAGATCTTACCTTTTCCATTAACGTGCGATTTAAACGCTGAGCAACACTATTTTGTTGGGGACTATACGAAACAGTTGTTTCCATTTGAATACCTTTTTGTTTATACCATTCATGCTGTTCCTTTGAAAGATATTCATGTCCCTGATCTGAAATTACTTTGGAGATTTTTAATCCAAACATAGCTGTAGCCATTGCTTCATACTCTTTAAACTCATTGAAAACTTTGGATTTCTTTCTTAAGAGATAAATAATAGCAAAGTGACTGAAATCATCAATGAATGTCACAACATAACGGGTTCCATCTTTAGCAACCGGATCTATTGGTCCACAAACGTCAGTATAAATTCTTTCCAATAATCTTGTACCTTTGTTTCGAGTATCATCGAAAGGATCTCTAAAGTGTTTTGCTTTTATACAAACATCACAAAATACAGGCTCTACAAATTTATTCCTTAAAGCACAAACAGCTGTTTCCGTACGGAATGTGCGATCGGTTTCGGACTTTGCTTAAGCAAATGACATTTGACGAAACTTAACGAAAAGTGTTGTTAAGTACATTATAGTTTGCCACATATGATTTATATGTAATTGCACAGTTGCTTAAGTTGGCTTAAGCTAGCTTATGCATATTGTAGTTGGCCCTTTAGTTTTGGAACAATGTTGTTTCTAACCAAAGATTTTAGATCTTGTTTTCCAATGTGACCAAGACGACGATGCAATAAAAGTGCATCATATTATTGGATATAAAAGCTACAGACTTGACTTCATTTAAAAAATATAGTGTATACTTTTGTGTGTGTTATTTAACAAACTAAGGTGATTGAGGTTTTACCTCACTCCTTCTGGCGATGGATTAAAAGAGTTAAAATAAAATTTCATGATGATTTTTGGCAATTAAAATATTTATGTGCTATTATACCCATACTTAGGTATCTTTGCTGTACCAAATATTTTTTTTTTTTGGTTTTCTTTTGAAAGCAAAATAATAACATTGTTCCTTGTTTTAAAGAAATTTTTACTTCTTACAACTACAACTAGAGCTGGAATATCGCAGACAGTGTAGAAATACAGAAATACACTCAGAATATTTTTACAGTAACTGATTGTAGTTTATTTAAAAAGTATTCCGTACAGTTATTTTTAACTGAATACATTTAAAATTCAAAGCATTTTATTTTTCTACTGATTCCAACATTCATATCTAAAAAACTGAATATAAATACTGATATTCCGTTACAGTTAATATTTTCATTTATTTTAAGTTGAAAATTCGGTTATACCGAAAATAATAAAACTAAGTATGTATGTTAAAACTATTTGACAATTTAAAAAAAAATCAAAATAACAATATTTGCTTGAAAAAATCTTGAAAATACATATGTATGTATCTATGTATATAAATTAGATAAAAATGTGTGAAATAATTATTTAGTGCACCCGACCGCGGTACCATATTATCTGGTAAGTAATTCAAGTACCATAGGATAATAGTATGTCAAAAATAATAGAAACAAAATTAAATCAATCTTACTGCCCAATTGTGATTTTAAGTGTAGGGTTGCCAATTTTATTGAGGCTTGGCTTTGTCGTGGGAAAACTACGTCTAATTTTGTTTTTATCATTCTTGACAACTGTTTGAACTCTTGTTTTGCATCATTGCTTGGGTCCATATATTTAAAGTTGCTTTATGACAAATAAATAGTAACATATGCACATTAGGGTGGAACGAAAAAATATTTTTTTCAATTTCAATATGTAATAGCAGTACAAAGTTGCCATTTGCTATTGTTACGTCAACTGCAAAGTCTGAAACCCAAAGTATGGTTGGTACCAGGGACTCTGCATTCCCTGTAGCAGTTTTTTGTCTGTTCTCAAATGACTTTTGTCGTTTATGACACTTTAAAAATATTACCCACATTCCTAGATTTTCTCTTAGAATACCTTTAACAGGATTTTTTTTTCTTCTGCCATTACCGTAAACATTTTCCATTATACCGACATCACAGAATTTGGAACGTTTTGAATCAGACGTTCTTCTGATTATTTTCCACAAGATTCATCCAAAACACTCGCTTTAATATCAGTGATAAGTCAAGTGCAACAATTTTCGACTAGATTCCATTCTTATGCCTTTTGGAATAGTTGTGTATTAGAGATTATAGTATTAAAATATATACTTAAAATAACGTCATGTATTTTTTTTTCTGGAGGCAGAACTTCGGACTCTTCTTTACTAGTTGCAAAACATTGTTAAAATGGTTCTTTATGCATAACTGTTTTTCAGTGATAGATAGGATATTTTAAAACTGCATTGTATTTTTAATCATACCTTCTTAATTATTCCCTTTACTGTAGTCAAAAAAACCTCTTAAAAATCCTTACAATTCGGTTCGGTACTTCAAGAGAAAGGTAAGTGGTTTACAATTCAACAATTTTTTATTATTTGTTATATATTTTTTTTATAATTTTTTTTTTATAGTTAACATCTTGATTGTGGTTTTCGGTTCTTTAGTTGATGAGGAATGCTGGTAAAAATATATTTAACCTACAAAATACATATGTACATATGTATATAATTACATTATATTTACTTAAGTATCTTTCTTAGAAAATTATTGTCTTAAGATTAAGAAATTTGTGTTTATTTTATTTATATGTGAAATAAAAAATAGTTAAATTTAAAGAACTATCGTTTATTTTAACGAAATTTTAAGTTTAATTTTATTACAGTTAAAAAAACAAAATCAACGGAAATATCATTTACTTTTACGGAATATTCAGTTAATTTTTATGTTGTTAAAATAAAAGAAAAAACAGTTCTTTTTACGAATTTTTTCTGTTAATTTTTGAGTATTTAAAATTAACAAAACATTTCATTTGATTTCAATGAATAATGAGTAGACCGGTTTTAATTGAGTTTTCATTTATTTAAAATTGCATTTTCAGTTATTTTAACTTAATATTTTGAGTGTAAGAACACATAAAAATTATTTTTTTCTCATTTATTTATCTACAATCTATCAATTAAAGATAATAAGTAAATTTGATGAATTTTAGAAAAATATTAATTGCTGAACTCCTGTGAGAACAACGAAATAAATTATATAGAAAACTATATGCAAGCATTTAAATATCTATTAAATTAACAAAAAAAATATGTTTCTTATTCATAAACATATTTACAAAATTAAATTTGAAGTATGTATATAAGTATATGTATATACCTAAAAGTAAATTATATTAAATACGCTTTGACGTTTTTATTGTCATTTTTCATAATTGTGATTTATAAACGTCTCTTAAAACATTGTTATTTACTGCTGATGTAAAGTTCAGAGGTCGATAGCTCGGGAATTAATGGCGACCGACACTTTTGTACCTATTTTGTTTTCTAATTTTTAACTCTCTATAATTCGAGCAGCTTCGCTATACAATAAGTAAGCAGTTCGAGCTTAAAATCGGTACCAAGATCAATAATATCTAAGAGTAATTGCAATTTTATTTTCAATTACTTTCGGTACGGTTTTGTATCTTGTTTTACCAGTCATAGGCTGACTTCCAAAATGTTAATTGCTTTGTATTCGAACAAAGTATCATGTTTCATAAAGCCGCTGTACAAAATATTTACAATGTAAACTATTTCAAAACGTCACAAATGAGTATTTTTAACGCAGTAAAAAAGCAATCAGGCATCGGTTTTATTGTTGATGCTTTGTTCGGTATTCGTTTGTTTACTCATAAAAAATAGAAAACAACAGCGAACGCTTGTATACGGAAAAAACAAAAAAAAATTAATTTATAAATAATGCTTTTAATAAAAAATATATAAATACATGAACAAATGCATTTTTACCATATTTTAGCGAAAAAAAAAAATGGAATCATCAGCAAAAAAAAATTCTGCTAACAACAAGGTTGCGCAATGAACCAGACTTTTGCGCAAAGCGCAAGAAACGCACCGTTCTGTGGTAAAAGGTCTTAAGAGACACTGACGGAATTTTGTATTGAGTTTCCACTTGAATTTTCTGATAATTTAAAAAAATTATCAAGTAAAAGTTTAACTACCTACCGCGCTTTCCATTTTTCTGTTTGTCAATGATAAAAATGGTGCATTGCAACATTTACGTTTCATAATGAAAACGTAAAAAAGCACATAGTTGCATTGTTTCGAAACTTTGCATATGGTTTTTTGGATATATCCCCTAATCTGACAACACTGCTGGCGCATAAAAAACGTCCTTTATTGTTAAATTATAACCAGATCCTGTCTTACATTATATTTCACCACTCGAATTAGTTCTCACTGATAAATGATCTTTTGCAATATTTATTTCAATAGAAACTTTAAGTAAACTTATTTTTGAATTTCCAAAATGTTTATTAAAATTAGAACCATCCATAAAACAAAACCTTTTATCTACATTACGAGCTTCACGGTTTTTGCATACCTTTTCTTGATGACCAAACTTGTTGCATTTGAAACCTTTACCGCTGAACTTATTTTTAAAGTAATTCTTACTTGAGAATGCGACCGTTTTCCCCACTTCATTATCAAGACGGTTATCGAGTTTCATTTCTTCAGCTTTCAGAAGTTCAAATGTTAACATACTGCCATCTATGATTTGCAACGCCGTCACCAATGGATCAAATTTTTCAGGCAAGGAAAGAAAAATTTACATTATCATATCATTATCGTCCACATTTGCACCAGAAATCTTGAGTTGTCTTATAATTGTATCGAAATTTTCAAAGTGTGACTTAATAGTATATCCAGGCTACATACGCAGTGTTACTAGTTACCTTCTAAGTAACAACTGATTAACCAAGGAATTCTGAGCAAAAGCCAGCTCTAAACTCTTCCACATTCCCTTAACGGTTTGCTTATCCCGAACATAATTCAAACAATCGGCATGAATATAGCTCACTAAACGAGCCTTTTTATTTCTCTTAAAAAATCCCAGTGCTGCTGGATCATCGGTTAGAGCGTCCAAAATGTTTAGAGAATCCAAATGAATCTTAACTCTAAATTGCCAATTATCATACCCACAACCGTTAAATTGTGGAATACCGTTTGCCAATTCCTTATTTTCGCCCATAACCTATTGACTTCAGACATTTTAATACAAAGAAATTTAGGTTTTAATTGTTCAATTGTTTGAATTGGAACAAGGCATATTTAACCAGGTGACAGCACAAGGCGGAACTAATATTAAAGAGAAATTTTTTAAATTTTTTTTATATGGAGTTTAACATGAATCATATATTTTAAGAGAGAATAAAATAGATATTACTGTCAAAATCCATATAAAAAAAATTTCAAAAATTTTTTGCTGAAATTTCCTCTCCCTTACGCTATCACCTTGTTTAATATGCCTTGAATTGGAATGAATAGAAAAATTACAAAATTTATACATAACAAATTTTTAAACGAATGCTTTGATTCAAAAACTAATTGTATTTCAACAATTACCAATGCTTTTTGTGAAAGATCTCTAAGTATTTTAAATAATTTACACTCATAAGAGGTCCTTCGAGCTAATAAAGGCTGAAATTTTAATAAGAGTAAATTTTACTGAAACGACTTACTAGAATAAAAATATAAAATATATGTGGTAGGGAGCTAAAATAAGAACATATTTGTATTTTCTGCATCTGGAGGCGCATACAAATAATAATTATGAAGGGACTTAAATTTACGTATTGGTTTTTTTTTATTTTAATTATTATTTTTTATAGTTACATATATTTTGTATAATTTCATCTGGATTTTTCTGCCTTTCGGTATTTTTCCGATCGTCTTTTTACAATTTTCAACTGGACGGGACATTGCGGAGGGCTCAGCATCAATTGAAAATGTTTCTTTGTCAGACATTCCTCAATGATTTCTCAGGTGGGTGTTCGAGACTCTAACCTATTGCAACACAAGTTCTCCTTGCGCTCATATCTACAAAATCGGGTAGGCAATATGTTCAAATAGTCTTCCTTTCTCATGATTCCGTAAATTTTTTGCAATGGTATATGATGTTGCCCTTGACGTGCCTGACCATTTGTTTAATATGGTACAGTTGAATTGTCCCCTGCTATCGGCGCCAGTAATAATGTTTACCATCAGACTGATATCGGTTTAATTTGGACTCATCTGACCATATTACGCTCTTCCATTTATTTTACTAATGCATGTCGAATTGTAAACGTACCGAAACATTTTTATGTATCAATGCAGATTTAGGCTTCTTCACAATTGCAAGGTATCCAATGTTGTGTAGCGTTCTTCTTGCTATCCAACGTCTAATTATTTATTGCTATGAAAGCTTCCTTTGGCGTTAAGGACTTGTCAGTTCTAATCTTTCTTATCATAAGGCGTGCATCCCCATTAGCTAAAAGTTTTCAGCCTCTAGTCAAAAATACTCGCAACTACATTTCGCAGTTTTATCATGACAGATTGGCTTAAATTATACGTGATGAAGAGCCTTCCATTGTCATATTTAAAATCGAATTTTTCACTGATCGCTATATTGTTTTAAAAAATATTAACTTTTTGTTTTTAAATTAAAAAACAACTCTTTTTGGTACCTATATGAATTCATTCAAATAAAATTTAAAACTAAGGTATATATTAACTGAACTCAAGATTATAGCTCGAAAATGAAATGAAAATAGAAAATGAGTTTAAAATAACGCTAAATTACGAGTTACGAGTTATTTTGTTGTTATTCAATTTTCTTTCATTGCTTGTTGTTTTTTAATTTCTTTTAAGAGCAATTTTGTTCAGTGTTGGGATTTGTGGTGCAATTGTACTAAATTTGGTACATTCGACACATGAGTGGTACACTGGTACATTTCATGCTTTTTTTGCTACAATTTTATATAAAATTTATTAAAAACATTTTTTTATTTAATCAATATTTTTTGTATTTATTTTGGAAAACTCCAACCCTGTCTAGAACTAAATCGCAAGATTTTTGATTTATGTTCAAGATTTTTATTATTTCTTTGATAGCATAGGAAATAGGAAA
This sequence comes from Phasia obesa, assembly GCA_949628195.1. Taxonomy (NCBI): domain Eukaryota; kingdom Metazoa; phylum Arthropoda; class Insecta; order Diptera; family Tachinidae; genus Phasia; species Phasia obesa. The sequence goes on along the minus strand of OX451218.1, from coordinate 53,689,388 downwards.
TTTAGTTTGCAAGGCCTTTTTGCTGTACCACAGCATTTAAACGTTTTTGCATCGCCTCAATTAGTTTCCGACAGTATTCGGCCGATATATTTTTTCATTTCTTCTAGTGACAAATCGTCTTTTTAGTAATTTGACGACTCTTTAATTATTCTTAAAAATAAATCCGGTATTTCCATATCGGATTAAGATCCGGTAACTTTGGTGGAGTTTCAAGTACTTGCTGAAAGCAAGTTCATAATATTACGTCTTGACGAGCCATTGTTTTGTTCAACCATTAAACAATTTCATATGCGCACAATAAAACCTCTCAAAAAGACCATCATTGTCATGTCATGTTCTTGTTCAAAGAGCATTATTCGAACATTTGTTCGCACAACGATGTCTGCCATCAAAGTTTGACCTTTCAAGAACGCCATCTGTTGATCAAGCGTTCAAATCCTATCTGCTGTGCTATAAGCATTAAAAACATTGATGACAAACATTTGTATTTAGTCGGAACATACACATCGCTACGTTTTCTCCACATAGAAGAAAATTATCAAATTTTTGTTTCCTATCCTGCCGACGTTTTGTTCATGAGCAAACAAAACAATGGCGCGTCAAGACGGCGCACAGTGGTCAATTTCGCGAGATAGCGGTCAAAACTCTATAACTTTTGACCGGATTGGTATTTTTTTACGCAATTTGTTTTGTTCAATAGGAGGGACTTTAAGCTTTCAATTTTTGTTCAAACGTAAAAATCGACTGATAGGAACGTAGGTAATGTGGAGTTAAAAATGCATTTTAATTTTTTGTTGAGTTTCAATGTAAAAGTTGAATATTTTGACATTTTAAATAGGTATTTTTTTATAATTTCTTATTTTCTTCAATCGTATTTTGCAACCAATACTTATTTATTATTCCTAAACTTAATTTTGGTCAGAAAATGCCAACATTTGGCCCCTGACATTTATTTAGTCTCAATATTCACAGGGGCCAAAGGTTGGTTTTTTGGAAGAAAGCTAATTCTTGTGAGGATTAAACTGAAAAATAACACTGAAATTCCCAACAATATCAATACCATTTGGATATATTATATACAGAACACAACATCGATAAATTTTTAAGTAAACTTTTACTATTGATTTAAAGTGCACATATATTTTATTTAAATGAATTAATAAAAATTTATATTAAAATTACAAACAAATTATAATCTTTAAACTAGTATTAATTAAACAATATTAGTAAAAATTTCTTCCAAATAGCTTTGATATTCATTTTGTAGTAGTTGTTTAGCTTCTTCATCTAACTCTAATGAGGTTGATTTCCATTTTTGTCGAATACTGGACATATATGGGTCTGATGTGCACAACAAAATATTAATAAGATCTTCATTAGTACAATATCTGGAAATTTTTCTTGTATTGTGCTCGCGAAAGAATCTGTAGTCTTTGTTCCTTTTTTCTTGCGCTTCTTCTGAGAGATCTCCAATTGGAAGCATATTGTGCTGAATTATTTGTTCCCCATGGAACAAAATTTTGTGAACTGTGGTTGGCATATGTCTCCAAGAATTTTTTTGGTTATAAAGGGTTGCTGTCTCATTAGCATACTGACCAAATTTTTTTGCATCTATCTTTTTGCTACATGCTATAACTTCTAATATGATTTGGAATCGTCGTATTAAATCATATTCTACTCCAGTTATAGAAGCTGCAGTTTCTGGATCGGAAAAAAATCTCCTTGCTGTGTTTCCATCATTAGAATTTCCTTCTCCTTGCTTTGGCTGGTCAATTATAAGGCCTATCTCACGGTATTTTTCTTGAATATCTTTTTTTTGCTTTCTTTTTTCAAATTTTCTTTTTTGTTTCTCACTGTTTCGCCTAACGGGCCAAATTCCAAATCGTATCCCAATTTAAGAATATGCTCCATAAAACGAATTCAATCATCAAGCATCAAATGTCTTTAATAATCGTTCTGCAGTGTGTTCAAGAAGATCCTGCAATTTTATTACTACTGAACTTGAAGTTACACTAATAGCAGTTGGTGAAGGTAAGCAATCTTTTTCGGCAGAAACTATATCTCGATATGATGGAAAAATTACACAATTTTTTTCATTGGTTCGCTTCCGCAATTCTGTATATTGGTTTTTAGTCATTTTCAAATCCAAAAATAGTACAAATGCTTCTTCTGGAGTAAATTTATTTTCTTCAGTTGGTATCGGCATACTTTCTAAAATCCTTTTTGTGCGTCTGGGGCTTGTTTCCACTATTTTTTCAATGATAGCAATTTTACTCTTTTTAGTTTTCGATGGTTGAATTTGATCCTTTATGATGCTACAAGAAACTTCTTCATTGATATGTTTAAGCTTGCGTCTTCGTGATCTTTCACTACAATTTAAATTGGCTTTGCTGGACCACCTTTTCCAGTTTCCGTGGTAGTTACTGATGGCTTTTTAAAAATAAGTTTATTTCTTAGCCATTCTTGGTTGCGTGAGTAAAACAATTTCTTGTTTCTGGAACATTGATTGTACCGTTTCCTTAAAGTATTTAAAAAGTTTTTTATTTTTAAGTTATGAATTTTAATTTCTTGTTTGTCGCATATTTTGAAGAATGGATTATTCCTTATATGTAAAATAATGTCGTTTTTATCTTTCCGTTCAAAATATATATCAGATAGAACACTATAACTGAATTTAGCCATTGTTTAAACAATAATGAAGAAACAAAAATGAATGCATGGATTAATATACTATTGCTCGAAGTTTCAACATGATCTTTTTTACCTCTTTGAAACATAATATAACAGGTACTTGGTTTTACCAGTTATTTCCATTGGTTTATTAGATGGCAATAAAATCATTTTTTACTTTTTCCAAATGAATTGCTAGATACCACATAATTTGAGAGTTAACAGGTACTGGCAATAATATAAAAGGTACTTGGTTTTACCAGTTATTTCCATTGGTTTTAAATTTATTTGCAATTTTCAGGTATTTAAGTTATGTAATATTAGATGGCAATAAAATCATTTTTTACCTTTTCTTAATGAATTGCCAGATACCACATAATTTGAGAGTTCTATTATCATTTTTGTCAAAATCTTGATACACCCTTCTATGTGGACTGGGTCCAAATATGGGCCAACTTCTCCTAATTTCAACAGAATTATTTTTTTTGGGTCAATAAGAACTCTTGTACAAAATTTCATCAATATATATGCATAATAGCCACTTTAACATACAAATATCTTCTCAAAAAATATGACGTGCATTTGTACCGAATATCTTACCTTGGGTCAGAAAAATTGCTGTAGCTCAAAAAGTGTAGTCCCGATGCATGGACATGTAGGGGAGAGTTAGGACTACAAAATAGTAAATTTGTGTTTTGACTCAGCTTGACTCACAGGAGTTGTGCTCTATGAAGTAGGAAATTTCCGAGAAATTTGACCTTTTTTAAAAAAAATATTTAAATTGTTTTGAAAACAGTAGAGCTTCAATTTACCAGTAATAGGAAATAAGTTAAGTTACAACACAAAATTTATTTCGTCCAAAAATCTTGAAAAACAAAAAAGTTATGATCATTTAAACTTTAAAAATTAACTAAAAATATCATAAATTTACTAAATTCTGAAAAAGCCCATTTTGGACCACCCTGTTCTCAGTGAAATAGTTGAAATAGAGTTCTAATTTTTTGGTTCCCGAGGTTTACTAATGTCTACTTTCATATGAGTCTAATAACTTTAAAATCGGACAACAAAAACTAAAAGGAGGTTTGGCCGCTATCTTAAAATATTGACCACAGTGCAGCGCATATGAAAACCTTTTGCTTATAAAATAGTTAAGTATTTTAGCCAAATAATTGTTATTAAATTAGCAACAATAATTGTTAGTAAATTAGGAATTAATGTCAAATAGCATTACTTTCAAATACCCTAGTATAAAAGATTTAATTTTTCCTATTTTACTGCCGCCGAGCTACTATATGCATGTTATGTTTTTTATACTTAATGCCAAATGATGGTACAATTCATGTTAATGTCGTACACTTCTATCAATGGGGCGGTACAATTTTAACATTGCCAGATCCCAACAGTGGTTTTGTTAAGAACTAAATAGGAAAGTACACAGAAAAAGAAATTTGAAAATCGCTTCGCTATTACTATATTTATGCGCCTTCAAATGCAAAAAAATAAAAACATGTACTTAATTCAGCTTCCTACTGTACATATGTATGTATACAATATGACGTCAATTTGAATTTTAATTGTGTATGCCACTATTTTTTTGAACGCTACAGGTAGTTTAGCTGACACCCCAAACCGAAAATAATTTTTTTTTTTCGATTCGAATATACTTTGAACTATTATTCTTTACGTAATATATCCATAAAAATATCAATTTCTATGAGGTATGGTAACAATTAAGAAAAGAAAAATTATTAATATAATTTTGCCTTTTTGAACTATAAGTGCATTTTTAAATTGTCCAGGTATTTTTTTAAAATCCAGGTGAATTTTTTCATTGTGCAGTTATTTGACTTTCGGTATCTGGCAATCCTATGAGAAGTACTACACAAGGGGGGTGCTAGTCTAGACTTTCTTTTCATTCGGTGGTAAGACCACCGTCGGACAAGAGACAAAACGGCTAGGTTCCAACATTAATCTTGATCACATCATACCCTTCACCACAGTGTTGTTAAATATTGCATTACTCTACTATGTTTCTCAATTTCACAATAATATACAATCGGGTTTTACTTTTATGATTTTCAACTTCATGGTTACAATTATAATATAAAGAATAACAAAAAATTATATAAAGCATGTATATATATGTATATAAATGACAAAATATGTTTGTTTGTATGTTTGTTAGTCGGAAAGCTATAGCTGCCTACACCAGTTCACCGATCTTTCTGAAATGTTCACAGTTTGTTATTAGATATACGGTTGATAAAATAGGGTACTTATATTTTTAATATTCGACGTGAACGTGGCACCTCCCATACAAAGTAAATAATTATCATAGCGTTGCTTGATAACAGTAATAGGTAGCTCCTTGAAATTTTTTATATGTAACCTCTATATAACATACATAGTTAAGAAAAAGATAGACTGGATTTAAATAGTGGGCGTGTTACCTCCCATACAACTACAGGTAGCGCCTTGAAATTTCGCACCAGTAACCATCATATTAACGTACATAGTTTAGCTAAACACAGACGAAATTGGATTAGTTGGTGTGGTACCTCCTATACAAAGTGAAAAATTGTTATCGAGACCTCGGCGGCACACCTCCATCCTATACTCCAAATATTCGATGGCGCTAAGGCATAATTGAGATTCTATGCCGTTCATGTGCCCAATGATCTCATCCTTTAGTTCTTGAATTGTTGGTGGATTATCGACGTACGTCTTTTCTCTCAAATTACTTCAAAGAAAGAAGTTCAACGGTGTCAAATCTCATGATCTTGGCGGGCAATTGAAATCGAAACCACGTGAGATAACACGGCCATTGAATTTGTTGCGCAAACGATACACATTCGAGCATGGTTCATGGTTCAAATTGATTTAGTCTGAAATTGAGAAATGTTAAATTAAATTCAGGAAAAACTTGATGTTTACGTGTGGTTCACATTCAACATCGGCTCTTAAAATGTAACCATTCGATACTAAAGTTCATAGTCTAGCAAAACACAGGCTGGATTGGGACGGTGGGGTGGACCTGCCGTACAAAGTGAAAATTATTGTCTTTTACCTAGAGAAATACATTATGAAGAGCCTTGAATTCGCACAAGTAACCCTCATACTAATACATACATACATACATAATCAAGAAAAATGGATTAGGATAGTGGAAGTGGTACCTTCCATACAAAGTAAAATACTGTTACGAAAGAAGAATTTATTCATTATAGGCTCTGAACCACAATACTCTCGAACAACAACATTAATGGTTTGTTTTCTTACAATGATGAAAGAAAGAAACAAACAATAAAGAGTAACGCCTTAAACAAACACACACACGCATTAAATAAACGCTCATCAGTTAAATACACAGCCCCATATATAAATACAAGCATAAACAAATAAAAAGCCACACATACAGGTATAAAGATATAAACAACCACACAAACAGAAAACAAGAGCAATAACAATCGAACCTGCCAGATCTGTCTGGAATAGAACATTCTGGTGCTTTTAAATCACCTATATAAGTGAATCGTGCTGGCGTGTAGTATGGCAGTATTAATTTAAAAGTCAAAGAGTTAAGTTGTCGAATTTTACGAGTGTTTAACAGTTTGCTGTATTTTTGAACAGTGGTGTTAAATAAATAAAGTGACTTACAGTAAAAGTAATAACAGTGTGTATTTATTTTGCATTAAAAGAACCCAACGTAAAGTAAAAACGTACCTTGCATATAAACTGAAACAGTTTTGTCGTGAGAATAGCGTGCGTTTTCGAGATAAAAGTTTTCCATACTTTTCTTTAAGTGTTTATTGTCTTTTTTGGATTTTTGGGGGGAGAATATTAAGATGATTAATTTTTCCAACTCCTATAGTTTTAGTTTTACCGACTTATTTAAAGTTATTAATTAACTTTATTTGTTTGTATCGTGGGAGGTTTATTTGGTTATATAATTTCCAAAATTTCATTATGTTTTTTAATAAGGCTTTAAATATAGATAATATTTCTTATTTTTTAGGTTCTATTGATAGCTAGTGATTGATAAATTAAAAAAATCATTAAAATCCACCTATAGTGAAGGGTGTAATAATAAAACCAAGTGTATTCCGTATCAAAAAGACAAAGTTTAAGTCAGACAAAAAAATATTTTATAAAATCAGGCAGTTGGGCGCAATAGTTGCACACCGAAAATAGCAATACTCATAAATTACGTACATATATTTAATCATTCTTTATGAAGAATTGTTTGGTGAAATTTTGATTTTTTATGGTAATCTAGAGTTTTTTTTCTAAATTTTCGGTTTTCCAAAAACAATAAAAAAGTACAATCTTTTAGGGACCAATGGGGCTGAACTGCAATAGAAAAATTTTCGACTCTGTCTGACAGATTGATGTGCTTTAATTTTTTATACCTTTTCTGGTTGCCTTAGCAAAATCCATAGTAACCCGAAAACGGACAGGCGGACGGGTATCACTTAATCAACTTCTCTATGTAAATGATCCAAATTATATTTTATGAATATTGAAATGAATATTTTGGAAATTACACTCATTGAACCAAAACTATAACTGAATACTGTAAAACTTTTAAATCAAATCTATAGACGATTTTCGTAACTCTTCGTTATTGAATAGGGTGTAAATATGATAAAAAATAAGTTAAATTAACTAAAAATTTTTAGTTAATTTTTTTGTGCGTCCCTATTCTGCGTTTGGATTCGAGTCGAAATTTTCTCCGTTTGGCAACTTTGATATTCAGTGTTCCGTTTCGTTTAAATTTTTACGATTATATGTATTCTGCATTATGTTTTTTCAAGTTGATAATTTGTTAAGGGAAAGTTTTTCGATTTCTGTTTGTTCAGTTTAAAAGATGTAAATTAAAAGAAAAACATATAAATATGAATTAAAATAAACATTTTTTAATTGTTAATTACTTTTTTACAAAAATTTGAAAGTTTCATTTAATTTATTGGCCAAAAACCTGGCGAATTGAATGGCAACGAAGGATAGTATTGCGTGTGGATCTAAAAAATAAAGAAACTTTATTTTTGTGCTACAAAAATGTATAAATATTACCCCGGCGCTGCAGGATTTTTCGCACTGGAATGCTTCGAGAACAAATACCTGTTAATTATGTTGTGGCTTTTTTATATTTCCTTAGTTTAATTATTTGTTTAATTAATAATTGATGTTTCCACAATATTTCATTTTTATTTACATAAGTATGTATGTACATACATATGTATGTATTTTCGCAGCGAATTTAAATAAAAATATAAACAAATTTAATTTATATACATAGCATGGTATAATAATACAGGTATATGCAAGGCGAATTCAAAAAAAAACTGAGCAACCTGTTTTTGCCCGACGGTGTCAAAATATTTTACTAAAATATGAAGAAAAATATAAATAACATGAGCTGTGTTCGCAAATATTTATATGACAAATTATTCTTTATAATAAAAATAATTAAACATTATAAAAAAAATTAAAACTGGTTTACTTTAAATAATAATTCTTAAGAAAAGGTTTTTAGTATTTAATAATCCGTACATAAAAGTATAAAAAGATTTTAAATATTTGATATGGCTGCTTTCAGCAAGTTAGGATGTGAGAGGGCTGCACATGGCCCTAGCAGCAGCATTAAATCTAGCTGAGATATTATTTTATTGTTATCAAGTTATCCCGAATACCAAATTTCCGCCTACGAGAACTTACATATTTTTTCATCATCCCTCTGACGTTCCGGGGGAGAAAAAAATGTCCCTCCTTCTTAGACGAATGTACCCACGTTCATTTAGTATGTTGTGGGCCAGCGGATATTTCTGCTTTAACTGATGGCACTTTTAGATATGTGCTATTGTAAATATCGTGATGCTTTGACACACTCTCATTTGAGACATAGATAATTACTAATTGCATACCTCAAGCAGTACAGCCTCTACGGCAAATTTTTCTCTCCTCCTTAGTCTTAGTCTGTGTCTATCTTGCTGTCACTCACTCTCCATCTTCACTCTCTCCTATTTCTTCTTATTTATATTCCTATTTCCTTGCAGGTAGCACAAAGGGACAAGCATCGTGGACCCAAGTGTTCCGTTAGCTTTTTTTTCTATGCGGCTGCCTGCTTACCCTAACCTATTGAAAACTTAAGAGTACCTGTAAGTTATGCTAAAAAAGTAAAAAAATGTATTTTTTTTTTTTTAAGTGCAGAAATAATTTTTTTTTACATAAAATGTTATTGACAAAAATTGATGACACCTTTTTTGAAGGGCCCACAAGTTGAAAAATTAGTGGGCCCTTATGAGGCCCATATTTTGGTCACCAATTTCGCCAAACGGCGTATGGTGTTTTACTACCCTTTGATTGTAGAATCGAACCTATACTGTAACTTCCTTGTATTTTTTTCACTGTTGCACTGTGTTACCTATTCTATTGAAATATTTTTCGCTGTATGAATTAATTCCTTCTTTTAAGAATTTCGTAATGATTATTGTGGTTTTGTTTTAGAAATTAGATTTTGGTGGCTTTCAATCTTAATGAATTTCTCATTTGATAAAATAAATTTTAAGCGTAAAAAACTGAGTATGTACTCAGTGATTTTGGAAAAAATCCATGATTTTGGGAAAAGACTAGCGAAATAGCTATATGGATACGAATTTCCCAAATTGGATTAATATGGGTAATTTTCGGCCTATGCTCCAATGGGAGTTAGAGAAATATACATATAATTATAACTGCGACTGTTATTTCTTTTTCTTAATTTATGATTTTTTCATGAAATATTTATTTTAAAAAATTCAAGAAAAAATAAATAATGTTAAATGTTTTGAATATCCTTTTATAATGTTATATTATTTTTTTAAGGTTAAATGCAAGGTATATTTATCTTACTAGGTAGTGTCGTCCGCCCAGCTGATTTAGTAGTTCGACATGTCAAAAGTTGTATGTGTTCAGTAATTTTATAGTGTTGAAGTGAGAAAGCAATAAAACACATACACGCCTTCTCAAATTTCTTATATGTTTTTTACATATCGAACTACAAAGCAACAACAAAATGCCATGTTGTTCTTGTATTGTTGTATTTGTTGTAGAGATGCCACTACCTAGTAAAAAAAATATACCTTGGTAAAATGCTTGCAGAAAAATAATAACAAATATTTTAAAACTAATTTGGTAGAAATTAAAAGTATTCAAAATTACATACATAGATTATGATTGAGGACATTCGCTCTCTTTTATTAAAAACTCGTACATTCGCAAAGATATTAACTTGCAATCAGTCACGGCTCTTCCGTAACATTATAAATGATAGTGGTTGCGTTCAACTTAGAAAGAGGAATATTCCTTCTCTTGGCTGAACATCAGAGGAAAGACCCGAAAATTATTGCAGCAATCGTAAAATGTACACATTATTGCAGCAATCGTAAAATGAATTCTTCTGGTTAGTTCGTTGATATACATATGTACATGCATATGTATTTGAGCTAACAATCAGAATAGAATACAAACTAAAATAAAAAATAAAACATTTTTTAAATATTACAGCATGACACCTAAACGTTTGATACTGTCATTTAGACAATCCTAAAAATAATTTAATTGAGCTCAAACAGCAAAAGCTATGTATGTATGTATGTATGTATGTATGTATGTATGTATGTATGTATGTACATATATAAATTTAAAACTTGGGGTTGCAGATCATTTGTCATAAAATAAAAAAAAAATCGCAAAAAATTTCTTTTGTGTACGTGATTTTTATATGACAACAAAATTGATCATTAAAATTTATGATATTGTTGACTTATAACTGCTGCCTTAAGCACACAGCAGCTGCATTAGAAATAGGAAAGGATGTATAAAGCAACACATGGAGTGGGATAATGCAACAATTTATATTTTGTTTCATAGTTGCAAAGAAACTGTTGCATTAGCACATTTCGCCAAATATATGCTCGCAGTTACACTTATAAACTGTGTGTGGTTTGGTATTTGTATCTTATCTCTAGCAACAGGACAGCTGGTGGGCTTTTGAAGTAAAACTTTATATAAAAACTTTAAAATTGTTGGCATTTCAAATTGGTAACGTATAACAAGAATACTAAAAAATAGAAATTGTAACTTCTGTCACTCTTTTAGGGAAAGATGGTGTTTCGAATTTGTAATGAAAATTCACACAGTCCAAATCTTAATAAATTTTTTAAATTATTGAAATGACTCGAATATAAAATATTAAATTTTAATAAACAACATCTTATATAAATTGTAACTTTAATAACTGAAACAGACAACAAGCCTTTTTGCCGTTAATAAAAATTTATATTTTCGGTATCTCTGATTTCTAAGTATTTAGAAGCAAAAATTAAAAAAAAGTTATATTATATAAACACAATTAAAGACATCCTATTAGTATTGAAGGATATTAAAAGATTGGTTTTTTAATATTATCCTCATAAAATTTATTTCTGCTAATAAGTGATGAAATTTCACAGCTACTTATAAACTAGATTTTCTAACGAACATAATGTTTTTCTAATATTTAATGAAGGAATTAATTTGAGTGTGATTTGTAAAAACACTCAACCAAATAGTATATAAGCAGAAGACTTTTGTAAGAATGACAAGAATAATAAAAAGTCACTTGGTAGCTCTAACCGTGGAGCACCAAGTATATATTAAAAAACTAAAATAAAATAAAAGTCTTAATTATTTAAAATTATAAAAAATAGACTTTCTACATGGCGATCCTGCCAAATTCCTGGAAGTAAAAAGGGGATACTGCCAGATCTGAAGAAGACTTTTTTAACGATGATCCTGCCGCTAAATCTGGACTAGTTTACGAAGAAAAATCCAAGAGAAAGAGGACCGATCCTGTTGCCAAATATGAAATCTAAGACGAAGAGGACAAATCCTGCCATCCAACAAAATAAAAGGAAATAGCCTGGCCAAACGTGCAATTATCACCAAAGAAGAGAGATGCCTATTTTTTAGAATAATTTAAACAAAAAAAAAAAAATTTTTATGTATAATTTAAAAAAAAAAAAATTTTATGTATAATTTTATAATTGCGCCAAACTATAACGCAATTAAGGGCCTGTAAGCGTTAACCGCTCGAGGCAAAACATTTTTTTTTTATCTATCCCGCTAAAAAATTTATAATGAACCTTAAGTATAGAGGAATACAGAAAAAGACAGCATAGGCGCGAGATAAATAAAAATACGCAAATTCCTAAGGTAACCAAACCCAAGAGAAGAGGGGGTTACACTAACAAGCTAAAACGGGAAAAAGCACTACTCCTTAAAGAAGAAAAAGTAGAACAAATTAGTATAGAAAAAAAAATTGATATGTTAGCAGAGTTATGGAAACTTATAGGAATTAAAGCAAACACCAACAATAATAGATATAGTAGAAAAACCAAGATTAGAAGAAGAAACAATTAGAATGATTAGATGGTCTGAAAAATGGGAAAACCACAATCAAAAGTAGAAAACCCCAATGCCAATGTGGTAAATGAAGTTGAACTAGTACAGGAACAAACTAATTCGTTGACAATTGAAATCTGTCTAATAATAATAACAATAATAATAGGACTAGATTTTATTTTACGCATTTACTCTATGCATAGTAGAAGACTTAAGAAAAGATATTTGAGTAGAGCCAATGAATTGGAAAAGATATAATGAACAGTATAAATGGACAGGTGGGAATTGATAGAAAATTTAATTTCAACAGAAAAAAAAAATTTATAAGAGCTTACAAATGTATAAATAAAACTATTTACATTAAACCAGAGACTGTACGAAAACATTTAGAAACAATTATTACCTCGTTGGAAGCAATTAGAAAAATAATATTTAAATATATATAAAAATTTATGACTGAACACAAAAAAGAGGCACAAGAAACATTTTGGTACCTAATAGATCAACTAGTAAAAATACTCTCGAAATATAATATTCAACAAAAAGTTCCACACAATATTGATGAACCCATAAAAATAGACGTAAATATAATATTAACACCACAAAATACTGAAAAATTGGACACAGTTGAAGAAGAAAATACAAAAATGACTCAAACATTGGTAGAATTCTTAAATACAGCGTCAAAGCTAATAACAGATTTCGATGGAAAATCTGAAAACTTACGTTCTTTCATTGATTCATTAACTCTAGTTGAATCAATAAAAGGTTCTCACGAATCCTCAGCTATATGTTTAATAAAAACAAAATTAAAAGGTAATGCAAGAAATTTAATAAGCAATGAAACTACCATTAGAGAAATTATTGACAAACTTAGTATTACCGTTAAAGGTGAATCAGTAGAAGTCCTAACTGCAAAAATAATGAACATCAAACAAGGAAATAAAACCGCTAATGTTTACTGCAACGAAATAGAAAGCATTACAAAGTCCTTAGAAAATGCCTACATTTCAGATGGTTTGTCATACGAATTGGCAAACAAATATTCGACATAAGTTGCTATAAAAGTAATAACCAAAAACTGCACCATTGATAAAGTAAAACTTATCATGGAAGCAGGTCAATTTAGCAGCATGAATGAAGATGTCAGCAAATTTGTGAACAGTTGCACTGAAGCAACTGGACAACAAATTGCCATACGCTATTATAAACCTAGGCAAAAATTAAATTCTTTTCAAAGAACTAACAACAATTTTGGTAGGAAAAATATTTTCCCAAGAAATAACAATAATAACAGAAATAACTATAATAACAATAGTTATAATAACAATAATAGATACAATAATAATAATAGAGGATACAGACGTAACGTAAGAGCAACACACTCACTAGAAGACAACTCGGAAAACTCCGAAGTTCCCCTAGGATTAATTCAATAGATAGAAAAGTATATAATCTAAACCTCAACTTATGTTTTTTCATAAATATTCAAACTAAAATTAATAATAATATAATAACACTATTAGTAGATACAGGTGCTGATATATCAGTAATAAAATGCGAACACTTCACACTAAAGCAAATTAATACTAACACAACAACCTTAAGTGGAATAGGACAAGGTAAAATCAAATCAATAGGAAGTACATTTCTAGATTTAAAATTCAATAATTTTCTAATACCACACAATTTTTAAGTTGTACACAATGACTTTTCAATACCATGCGATGGAATTATTGGAATGGATTTCATAAAAAAATATAATTGCATTTTAGATTTCAATGACGATTACAATTACCTTATCCTACTCCCTTAATATTTGAAACAACCAATAAAAAATACCAATTACGAACAACTGCTCTGATATAACCTTACCTCCAAGAGCTGAAGTTATACGAGAAGTAAAAATTAATAATTCAAATACAGAACTTTTAATACCTAACCAAAAAATTGTAAAAGGTGTTTTTATTGCGAACACATTGGTAACAGCAAACAAAGCATTTATCCGTATTTTAAACACTAACAATAATATTACAACAATTAAAAAGAATAACATTAAAACCGAAAACATCTCTGATTATCATATACTAGCAAACAAAAACAGTCATAAAAACAATACAAACAGAAAAACGAAAGTATTATATTAAAAAACAATTTTCCAGATCAATTTAAAGAATCATTAACTAAACTTTGTTCAACATACACTGATATTTTCGGTTTAGAAACAGAAACTATTACAACTTATAATTTTTACAAACAAAAGTTGAGAGTTAAAGATAAAAATCCGGTATATATTAAGAACTATCGTATACCACATACACATAAAGAAGAAATAGATAAACAAGTTAAGAAATTAATCGATGATCAAATAGTTGAGCCGACACAATCAGAATACAATAGTCCAATTTTACTAGTACCAAAGAAATCACTTCCAAACTCTGAAAACAAAAGATGGAGACTTGTAATAGATTATAGGCAAATTAACAAAAAGTTAGTAGCAGACAAGTTTCCCTTGCCAAGAATAGATGATATTTTAGACCAATTAGGTCGTGCTAAATATTTTTCATGTTTGGATTTAATGTCTGGATTCCATCAAATTGGTCTCGAGGAAAACTCACGTGATATAACATCATTCTCAACTAATAATGGTTCATACAGATTTACTAGATTACCTTATGGATTAAAGATTGCTCCAAATTCTTTTCAAAGAATGATGAAACTTGCTTTTAGTGGTTTAAAACCAAACCAAGCTTTCCTGTATATGGAGGATTTAGTTGTATTGGGATGTTCAGAAAAACACATGCTTTCGAATCTACAAAATGTCTTTGACTTATGTAGAGAATACAATCTAAAACTCCACCCAGAAAAATGTTCATTTTCTATGAAAGAGGTTACCTATTTAGGTCATAAATGTACAGATAAAGGAATATTACCTGATGACAGTAAATACTCGATAATAGAAAATTATCCAACGCCAAAAGATGCCGATAGCGTAAGAAGATTTGTCGCATTTTGTAACTATTATCGAAGAATTATTAAAAACTTTTCGGAATATTCAAGACACTTAACAAGATTGTCCAAAAAAGGAGTACAATTTGAATGGAGTAAAGATTGTGAACATGCGTTTAAGTATCTAAAGAAAGCACTTATGAAACCCACACTACTTCAATATCCAGACTTCACAAAAGAATTTTGTATAACAACAGATGCAAGTAAACAGGCTTGTGGAGCAGTGTTAACACAAGAATCCAATGGAAAACAATTACCAATTGCATATGCATCAAAAACCTTCACCAAGGGTGAAAGTAATAAATCTACGATTGAACAAGAGTTAACAGCCATACATTGGGCTATAACACATTTCCGACCATACATATATGGAAAACACTTCCTGGTTCGCACTGATCACAGACCACTTTCTTACTTGTTTTCTATGAAAAATCCAAGTTCTAAATTAACCAGAATGCGTTTAGATTTGGAAGAATATGATTTTACTGTAGAATATCTTAGGGGAAAAAACAATTACGTTGCCGATGCGTTATCAAGAATAACAATTAATGAATTGAAAGACATAAACCAAAAATTAAATAATGTTCTTAAGATCACGACTAGGTCGATGACAAATAAAAAAGAAAAAGACAGTAGTAAAACAAATAATCAGCATAAATTCAGCACAAATAAAGAGCCCAATATATATATACCATTGAAGAATACTGACGTCAGAAAATATATTAAATTGAAGATTACACCCGCGAAATGTTACATTAAGGGTGGAAAATCTGTCATTGCAAATATGCAAATACATGATTTGTTTACTAATAAGAAAATTGACTTAGGACAATTTTTCTTTAGGCTTGAGAAAGTGGCCGGTAAACTGAATATTGAAAAATTACAAGTGGCACCTAGTGAGAAAATTTTCGAATTTATCTCAACAAATGAATTTAAGATTATGGGCAATAAATATTTAAAGAAATTGAAAATAGCGCTATTGAATGAGGTGACCCAAATTAATAATAAGAATGCCAAGGCAATTCTTGAAATAATGCTGAAATATCACGATGATCCCATAGAAGGAGGACATTGTGGAATATATAGAACAATTCAAAAAATAAAAAAGTATTACTACTGGAAGAACATGACAAAGGACATAACAAAGTATGTTAAATCATGTCAAAAGTCAAAAACTTTCAAGCACAACAAAGTTCCAATGACTATCACGCCTACACCATATAAAGCATTTGACACAGTATACGTAGACACAATAGGACCATTTTCAATGTCTCTCACTGGGAATGAATATGCAATTACAATTATATGTGACCTAACTAAGTATTTAGTTACGATACCCATTAAGGACAAAAGCGCTAAGACAGTCGCTAAATCGATATTTGAGAATTTTATTCTTACCTATGGCCCGATGAAAACGTTTATTTTCGACATGGGAACAGAATACAAAAATTCCTTATTGGAGGAATTGTGTAGTCTCCTCAAAATAGAAAAACTAACCTCAACGGCCCACCATCATCAAACTCTAGGAACAATAGAAAGAAGTCATAGAACTTTCAATGAATATGTGCGTTCCTATATTTCAATAGATAAAACAGATTGGGATGAATGGTTGAAATATTTCACATATTGTTTTAATACTACACCATCAACCGTACATAACTATTGTCCTTATGAATTAGTTTTTTCAAAAAACCCAAATACATTTTCAGAATTCACAGAGGTAGATAAAATTACTCCATTATACAATATAGATAACTACGCCAAAGAGGCAAAATATAGGCTAGAAATAGCATTTAAAAGAGCTCGAATATTATTAGATAGAAATAAAGTAGAACAAAAACAAAATTATGATAGAAATATAATAGATTACAATTTTAAATTAGGAGATTTAGTTTTATTAAAAAATGAAGTAGGTCATAAATTAGATGTCCAATACAAAGGACCATTTAAAATTAAGAAAATATATTTAAGAAATAATGTAACCATAGTTGATAAGAAAACAAATAAAGAACAAACTGTTCATAAAAATAGACTTAAGATATATCACAATAAAAAATAATATTATATATAATAAAACTTCCATGGATAGTTTAAGAAAAATTAATATAAGAATTACTTTACAAATTAAAGAAATAAAATAAAAACAAATATGTAATTACTTTTAAGTTTTGTAAAAGAATGTCCATAAAACTCACGTTATATGAACATTCTTATGAAAAGCGGAGGTGTAGTGTGACTGATCGGTTAGTATAACCATCACACATGTACTGTAACAAACAGTCTTAATTACCAACACATTTGGTATGGTAAATAAATATTAATGTTCAAGTGGAGAAACAAACAAAGAATACATTGTTGTTGTTGTTGCATTGCATTAACAATAATAAATTCCCACACACAGTTTAAGTAAACAACAGTCAAGTGGCCTTCAAATTAATGCACCACTAAAATGCCCTTGACTTTGTTGCCCGCACACGCCGATCAGCACGCTTCATATTACACCCAAAATATTTCAGTTTTAAATAAAAATTATTAAAATAAAAACTGTTAATAAATAGATCATATTTCCCATATGGTTCCCATAGATTTAAACACTTTAAATTTTAAAGTTTCAGTCAATCATGAGTTTTGGAAATCACTCAAAATTCATGATTGCCTGGTATTTTATTATGTTAAGGTATAGACTAATTAGGATAAGAATAGAATTACGAGGTTGAGTGTGATTTGTAAAAACACTCAACCAAATAGTACATAAGCAGAAGACTTTTGTAAGAATGACAAGAATAATAAAAAGTCACTTGGTAGCTCTAACCGCGGAGCACCAAGTATATATTAAAAAACCAAAATAAAATAAAAGTCTTAACTATTTAAAATTATAAAAATAGACTTTCTACAATAGCAATGAATATTTGTTATCTTTGGACGTAGTCTCATTATTTACTAATATTGCCATTTATACTGCGATCAACGACATAATGGAAAAGTTGAATATAATAAAAACAAACACCAAAATCCCAAGATCCAAATTTTTGGATATATTAAAGTTCTGTTTGTATGATAATAACTACTTTATCTACAACAACAGGGTGTACAATCAAATCTTTGGAATGCCAATGGGCAACCCGCTATCTCCCACAATTGCCGACATTAACTCGACAACTTACATGACGTAGCGTTGACTGAACTAAACAATAAAAATATACATATAAAATACATAGCAAAGTACGTAGATTACATTTTAGCTGCAATCCACATTGACGACAAACATGAGATTCGGAGGACTTTAAATGGATACTACCCAAAAATCAAATTCACAGTGGGAGTTGAAGAGAAAAGCGAAATAGCATACCTGGACACCAAATTAAACAAGATGATGACAAAATAACAATTGACTGGTACGCTAAAAACACATCGTTTGGTAGAATAATTAATTTTAATGCTACTCAACCGAAAAGCCAAATAGTAAACACAGCCAAAAATTTCATCAAGAGGGTACTGGACATCAGTGATAAACAATTTCACAAACAAAACATTCAAAAAATTACAAATATTAACATCTAATAACTTTCCCCAGAATTTAATAATATCTTACGATACGACGAGCAATACAAACAGTGGCAACACAGGTAACAATGCAAAATATGCAAATAGCACATAGTTTTGAACGTAAAAATTATACATAATGAGGCGAATCTCTTTTGTTTGATAGGAAATTGCATCATTTATATTCATACATATAAAAAAAATTAATTATTACTACAAAATTTTAAAATTTGTTGTTGATTTCTAATAATTTCGAAAAATTATGGTAAAAACAGGCAAATTTGAGGGAAGGAAAAATTTTAAATATGCAATAAAATTTTTATAAATTAAGAAAATCAAAAAAAATTTTCTGTGTATGTGTTGTTGATCAAGTAAAATGAAATGGCAAAAAATCTGCAATATTAAGAAAAAGGAAATTCCATAATTCCCAAAGTAATGACCAAAAATCCCAAAATTGGCTTTTTTACTCTTTTGCCCATAAAGTCTACATACGGACAAGGGCTCAAAAAATACTTCTAAAAACAATTTGCAGCATATTTAGCGTTACTACATCCGTCTTCTTTTTTCGATCCCAGCTTTGGCATTTTAAAATATATAGGATAAATTTAAAATTTCGATGTAAAATAGGTCATATTGTGGGACCTTCATCTTCTACAAGAATGATCAAGTTTATATGAATTTTATATAAACGTACATAGTACATGTAGTTAGCTTATACAAAAATATAAAATTTTTATATATTCCTTAAGACATTTTTTTCTAAAAAATAAAAAAAGTTAATGACCTTTTTTGGACTAAAGTCCACCCCTGGAGGGTGTGTGGTGCCCACCTGTTATGCTCATGCCAATTGGATCAATCGGCTTAGCACTTTATAAATGACTAGGTTATTTCCAAAACATTTAGATTTTGCCCCACTGTGCAATGAGAATTCAGCATAAAATAAACAAAAAAGAGGACGTTGACAATATAAGCGCCAGTTATAGAATTGTAATACAAAATAGTTTTTTCATATAAAATTTGTCTTTCATGTTTTGTGTTTATACATGTGTGATCATGTTCAACTAATTTTAAAATTATAAATGTAATAACCAAAATATTGTTTTATCTCTAATTCATTATTGATAAATAATTTGTTGTTCACTTGTAATGATGTTTTTTATATTTTATGTAAATAGACGAATCCATTGATAAAGTGAACATATAATTCACGAAACGTCGGGAAAATATGTAATAAAAAGTCTGCATTTTATTACCATAAAACAAGTTAGGACTTAATAGCTTAAAACTAATAATTAACATAATAAAAATTCAAAATTAAAAACCTACACAACCAGAAATAGGTTTGTTTCAATTGAGATCCCGAAGTTAATATTTTGTAAATGTAAGATTTTTAATTTTGCTGACTTTTAAAGTGATGTCAGTCCTTTTGAGGTCATTAAAAGTAAAAATTTTTGTTAACCGCACCTAAAAAACTATTACATTAGCGGTATTCGGTGTTAGATGCAAATAGTCTTGCCAAAGTGTATGCATCATGTCATTTACATTTAACAAAAACAACATGTATGTTGTTGTTGGATTTTCAAAAAGCTAAAAGGCATTAATGCCATGCAATTTTGTTTTCAGATTATGTTGCATATTTTATCTAACGATGAAAAGATATTATAAAGAATAACGTTTTATAAAAAAATTAACTAAAAGTTTTAGTAATTTATTTAATTTAATTAATTTATTTCGTATAAATAACTCCAGACCAACACACTTTATTTTGCTTGACAGTAAAAGTAGAGAAGTTTTACTCTATGATCATCTTTCAGCTCCTGGCTTTTCGAAACGATATTATTTTTACAATATATGATTTTGCAACTAAAATTCTGCTCAACAGTTTACTTAACGTGACTTTAATAATCTTAATATTTTTGCCCGAAAATCTGAACTTTTTAATGTATTATGGAATTAAACTTATTACTTTCCTTCGGCTAATGATCAAGTAACATACCTCAATGGTCTTATTCTTCAGCTCTATTACAAACATGTCCCAATCAGAACTAAAGTTATGTATAAAAACCAGACCACAATGCTATACAGCGTCGTGATAGTAAATACGAATTATGGAAACTATACAAGACACCCGAGTATCATGAAGAGTATCGTACGGCTAGGAAGGCTTTACTTAAAAAAAAAACGCGTATATTATTCAAATAAATTTAACAATGCAGTTGATACCAATAAGACATGGAAACATATACGAGACATTTGTGTTGGTAAGATGACAAGCCGTGCTTCTGATATGGATGTTAATAAGTTAAATGAAACTTTTGTTAATGTACCAACGCCTACAGCTCAAATCCCTTTTTACGATGCCTCGTTTGAAAATATTTTTTTAACCAATCTTACAATATTTGAATTGAAATGCACTTTAGAAGATAAAACTCAAAAATTAATCAATAATATAGACAAAAACATAAATATAGCATACAAATAAAAGAAGAACTAATAAAAACAATTTTTTTTTTACGAATACAAAATAGAAATAAAAATTGTATCACAGCCATTTTCATTTAAACTTCAAAATCGATTTCCACTTCAAAATCGATTTCCATCACATACTTGATTGTTTAAAATCAATTTAAAATCTGCCTACTGGAAACCAAATAGAAAAAAGTGCAGGGCAGTTGTTGGGACTGCCAATAGAAGTGAAAACTAAGTAACTTGTGATTACTTTTTCCCACGATTTTTTAAGAAATACAAAGCAAAAGGATCATTTAAGTTTTCACAGAATAGTTAAATATAAATATTGATAATAATCTTTTTATTACTGCAGTTAACAGTTTTACTACAGTTTTCGGCTCTACAAGTTTTGTTTCTTTTTTAAATGGCCGCTTATTACAAACTTTTGCTGAAAAAGTATATATATATATATATATATATATATATATATATATATATATATATATATATGTATATATATGTACACATATACATACATACCCTGTAGGAGATCGAATTAGTGTCTAAATAGTGTCTTACTAGTACAAAAAGCACCAGTACTAGATCTCAACTGTAACCTTTCCTATACCATCTCAATGCTCAAATTAACATTGGAAAATCACTAGTACCATTTGTTCTAGATGCATACTAGTACACATGGACCCGATTGGGTGCTTTTGAACCAGTTTGTTAAATGCCTATTGTGGTATGGTAGTTCTTCTTGAAAACCCCAAAAAAATATTAATAGATAATTAGAATTTCTCAAAATATTTTATTTTTCTTTATAAAAATAGAATGAAGCAAAAACTAAGTCTCAAAAATCACAGTTATACTAAAATAAAAATTTTTCTGTTACTCAAATTTGCTATCTGTCGTCAAGTGGTACCCTTGAACTACTTTATAATGAAAGGTGTAATCTGTTTTCACTAGTGTTTGTAGTTCTAGTAATTGTACTAGTAGCTTTTAGGCAATTATCACTTAATCTCCTACAGGGTACATACATACATATATATATATATATATATATATATATATATATATATATATATATATATATATATATATGCGTTGGTGACGCAATAAACGAGTAGTAAAGTAAATACTAGACATCTGCATGAATGCATTTAAATCGCCTTTTAAATGCATTCATGCAGATGTCTAGTTTCGTTCCGAAGTTAACGAAGCGAATGAAACAACACATAAATTACAAAAATGAGTTACGGATTAAATTAAAATGAGAAACAATTGTGTGGAGAAGAGTTATCAGAAAAAGACAACAATTCATTTTATATCGTATGAGTTGATTTTTATCACCTAAGTCGCAATTTACATTAGACAGAAAAATGGGCAGACAGACGAGATTTGTAGGCAAGGGGTTGAAGAGGTAGAGTGTGTATTTCATGACTAGTGTACTGGACATTTTTTCGTTTCTCTTTTCTGCTTTTCGCTTTTTTCTTTGTTGCTTCACTTTATATTTCTCAAGTCGGCCTCATTTTAATGAGTTTATATTAAACACACAGATTTTGAAACACACAAACATGTAAAGAATATAACACAGAAAATAAAATGTGCAAAAATCTGTCTGTCTTGTTTATGTCCAATGTAAATTGTTTAAGCAAGAGCAAAAGAGAATTCAAAAAATGTCTGCCCTGTTTCTGTCCTATGTAAATTGCGACTAATAAAGAACAATGCAATAGTGTTATTTGAAATTTTATATACCACTGCTCAGTCTTTTGCAGGCAGTTGCCGAGTAAGCAGTAATTTTCTTGTGACGCTTGTGTGTTTCATTGTTTTTTTATACTCGCATGTGTTTTCTTTTCTCCTCTTTCATATATTTTTTTTAACGGTTGTTTTTATTTGTTTTTTTTTTGTTCGTTTGAATAAATACTTTTTTTGGATAAGTTCAATTTATTAAAATGAACGGGGTTATTCCCCAAAACTATAATCGCTTCAGCGACCTGGATACCCATACAGTTAGCATCAAAAGCAGCAAAAACAAATGACCTCGTCTAGATGACTTCCCACCTTTACCAGAAAAACCAGTAAATGACCAAAATCTTCCTCGATACTTAGTTGCTTCATCCACACCACAAACAAACAATGTAGAGCCTCGTCCATTATCCTATAATGTGTTCCAAGTTGAACGCGGCCTTAACTTCATATCAAAAGATCGAATTGAAGTAAATGAAATGAGAAGTGGTGATCTTCTTATTAAAGTGGCTAATATCAAAACAGCAGAAAAATTCCTCAAAGCAAAATTCATAGACTGCATTCCGGTTCATATCACCTTTTCTCAAGAAAACTAATTGAAATGCCCCAAGATGAAATACTTGATTCCCTTAAAGGCTAAAAAGTTGTAGATGTGCGCAAAATTATGAAAAAAGATGGCGACAAGTTAACACCAACAGGTGCGGCCATTATTACATTTGAACTTATACACCTACCAGAAAAATTAAAACTTGGCTGGGAAATAGTAACAGTGGACGAATATATTCCTAATCCAATGAGGTGCATAATTTCCAAAAAACTTGGTCACACGAAAAATAGATGTAAATCCAACTCCGCATGACACTTGCTCAGAAAATATTGTGTGAACTGTTTAACAGATCTACATTCTTCAAATTATCCTCTTTGTCCAAGTTACTGGAAATACAAATCCGTTGACTTTGTTCGTATTTAAAAAAATGCACAACTTGGGAAGCCTGGAAAATGTTTAATGACAATCCAACTCTACACACTCTAAAACCACCTATGAGAAAAAATATTACTAACAACCTGACATACTCAAAAATATTAAATAACATATCTCCTACTGATAAAATATCTACCTCCACAAATTAACCTTTTCCAAAATTATCTTTATTAAATAAATCATCATCTCATGCCGCTACAAATATACCCACTCAATCTATTACAAACACTACTACTTTTAGTAGTCCACTCCCTGAGAACGACACAACAACAATAACATGCGTTAACGAGTTAATATCCGACAACCAAATCAAACAATCAACAGAATGTGAACAAAACAAATGAAACGCAAAATTTACCACAAACATTAATTAATCCTACATCACTTATTTTAACAAAAGAAACATCAGAGTTAGAATCTATTTTTGCAGAAGACAACCTACCCACAAATTTACCATTAGATAAAAATGTTAGCGAAGAAAGTATAATAATGGATATATACGATGGTTTGGGTTTTAATACCCCTACCAGACCTGTTGATGATATCTCCAACAATGAGTTAACTCCCTGTACACAGCTGTACAGTAAATATCCTGAGTTAAATGTTTTAATTACTCCTGAAACCTAAAAAAAACAAAGACTTCATCTAAAAAGGAAAAATAACTTTTATATTATTATTTTATGAATTTTGATTTTGGAATCAGTGTTCTTCAGTGGAACATTTATTTGTCATAAATACGCTCTTGAACTTATAGTTGCCAAGCACAGACCAAATATAATTGCGTTGCAGGAAACACACATAATTGATAAAAATTGTCATCTCTTACATCTATCAGGATATCAAACTTTTCATCATAACCATAACTATTCATATGCAAAATCCGGTGTAGTCCTTTTTATAAAAAATGGCATCCGCATCACTCAACATTTGACTTCTTCAAGTGGCCCTTTCTTTCACACAGTTGTTATTCAATGCGATACGGAACTTTATATTACCAATGGCTACAAAGATTGCGAGTTAAATCTTACAAATTCAATGCTAAATTGTTTTTATATTCCTGATAATGTTCATAACATTAACGCACAAAATACCCTCTGGGGTTCCACGATAAATTCTCCAAGTGGGATCATTTGGGAATGATTTGCGGATGATAAAGATTTTGTAATATTAAATGACGGTTCCCCCACTTCTCAATATGAGACACACCCTGACTTCTGTTGATGTGTCCATGGCATTGTAGACATTGCTTCAGAATTGTCGTGGAATTGTCTTTCGTTACCTGAAGTTGGCGATCATTTTCCAATCGTAATAACAAATAATAATGTAACAATTGCAAAGACTTTTATACCACGTTTCCGTGCTAACAGAGCTGATTGGTCTCTTTTTGAAAAGAGAGCAAGTCTATTATATGACGAATTTAGAAGAGTTTTAAGAATTTTAAGAAGAGTTTTAAGAAGAACGGCAAATGAAACAATTCCTCTTACTCGCGAGCCAGTGAAAAATAACAATCCCAGCTGGTTTAACTCTTATATTGGAAGTTTAATTAAAATTAGAAATCAAGCATGGAAAACATTTAAACGCTATCGTACTCAGTTAAACTGAGTAGAATACAGGAGATCCCGGGCAAAAGTTAAAAGAGAATGTAGGATGCCAAACGTGAAACTTGGGATCGCTTCCTCAATTCCCTTAACCCCCAAATGGATGTACGATTTTTATGGAACAAATTTAAAAATTTAAGATCCAATAAAATAGATAATTTTCTTCCAATTTGTGTAAACAACAATACCATCTCTCATCCTCAAGTAATAGCTGATAAATATGGCCAATTGTGGAGCTCTATTAGTTCAAACGATGCTTTTGGTTTAGAAATAATTTTTACTAAAAGAGCACTCAATATAGACATATTACAACAATCAAATCAGAAATATCAGAATTTGATTTAAAAAAATAGATACAAATAAGCTTGACTGCATCATGAAAACCATAAAAGGAACTACACCAGCAGAAGATAAAATTAGATATTCCATGGTTAAAAAATCTCCTGTTGCATTGAAAAGTCGCCTATGTGATTTATACAACAATACTTTATATAATGGCACATATCCTCATGAATGGAAAATTGCAATATTGTCTCCCATCCCAAAACCGTGAAAGAATCCTAATCAAATAAGTGGTTACCGACCTATTTCTCTTTTACCAATACTATCTAAAATTTTCGAGAAAATACTAGCTAAACGGTTTTGGAAATATTCCAGACAAAAAATATCTGAAGTACAGCACGCTTTTATTCGGAAACATGGTGTTCATACCATATGCCATAAATTGGAAGATATTTTGCGATCTAATCTTAAAAGGCGAAAACATAGCATTGTTCTTTCAGAGGATTTGGAATCGAGTAGTGTATACCTTCAATATCATTGAACTCAACGAATGGGGCGTTCCGAAACAAATTTTAAGGCTGTTAAAATCATTTCTTGATAATTGCAGAATAAAATTCAAAGTCGATGGTCGTTTTTCATTACATTATCCACTTGACAATGGAGTCCCACAGGGTTCGCCATTGTCAGTGGTTTTGTATTCTAAAATTAATCAATGGGCAATGAAAAGGCGTGCTGTTATTCCGACTGATAAAACTAAACTTCTTCACGTTTGTAAAAGAGAAGATTGCAACTGTAACACTGTCTGTGTTAAAAACGTCAATCTTTCCATAAAGAATGAAATGAGAGTTTTAGGGATTTTATTCTCCAAAAATCTTCTTTGGAAGTTACATATACAATTTTTGGTTTCAAAATTAAACAAAATAAATAATCTCTTAAAACTTATCTGCTCTCGAAACAAAGAACCACACATTGAAACAGCTTTAAATATTTGTCGTTCCTTGACCACAGGAGTTCTTTTACATGGTATTACGATCTACGGATGGACGTCAAAAAATAATATGAATAAACTTAATACTTCTATTAACAACTGCTACCGAACAGCTTCAGGTTTATTACGGTCGACTCCCTTACAGCTCTTAAGAAATGAAGCAAATGTTCCAACTTTTCAGTTTGTTGTGTATTTTTTTGTATAAACAAGAGTTTTTTATTTAATTCAATTAAGGAAAATTGACATTACATTTTATATAAAAAGAAAAACGTGCTAATAAAAAAATTCAAGTGCAGCGTTGTACAAAATGTTAATTGTCATTTATAAAACACTACTATTTCAGGGGTTATACGTAACAATTCTTCCTCCGCATCATGATTATGGTGTGTAACGGATTAAGGGCTTCTTTGTTCTCTGAGACCGCCTTGGGTCCGGTTGTTGTATGGGCTCTACATTGGGTCGAATCATTTGTGATTGGGATGATTCGTTGGTAGCACTTGATTCTGCAGTACCTGGCGAATTCTGTGCTGATGGTGATATATTCAGGGCACTGGATTCCGCATTTGGTGTACCGTAGTTAAATTTATCTTCAGATTGTTGTTCTTGATTCTCGGGACTGTTCTGCATTTCCGTAAGGTAGTCCCCATTCGGATCTTGCTGACTTCTGGAGTCTAAGGTGTAATCGCTAACGTCATTGTTTTCAACATTCTGCGGCTCTATTTGCATACCTCCTCGTAGAGCCGGTTCACGCTTGTTACCACCCTGCGAAGCTAAAGTACTCCGAATTTGGTCGACATGTCTCTTAAACTGTTTTTGATTGTACTCGATCGCATAGTGAAGATCGCCCAATCTGCACGAAATTACTCCTGGTAGCCACTTTGTCATCCTAGGATTTCCCGACAGAAAATTCACCGTTTGGCCTATTCGAAATGTTCGATAGTTCGGATTGTAAAGAAGGAATTGTTTTCCAGTAACCTTGGCTGACGTTTCTTCTGGCCGAATTAAATCGAGACGTGTTCTAAGGGAACGACCCATAAAGAGAGTGGCCGGCGACTCACCAGTAGTCGAATGTGGTGCATTCCGGTATTGTCGTAAAAAGGCGTTTAGATTCTTTTGGGCTGTAGACTTTGTTGATCCCATCGCCTTTAATGCCCTTTTGACAGTTTGTACACTTCTTTCCGCCTGTCCGTTTGTTGCCGGATGATAGGGGGCGGTTTGCTTATGGTATTTGACACCGCTCATTTTCAAAAATTCACGAAACTCCGCCGATGAAAAGTTTGTCGCATTATCAGATACGACAGTAACTGGCACACCATAAGCTGAAAATATTTCATCTAAAATGGCTGTTGTTGCTGCAGTCGTAGTGGATGATGTAATTTTAACTTCGATCCACTTGCTATATGCGTCAGTCACTATCAGAAACATGTTTCCTAAAAAAGGACCTGCGTAGTCAATGTGCACCCTCTCCCATGGTCCTTTAGGATAGACCCAATGATGTTCACCATATTTAGGAGGTACGTTCGCTTGCATTTCACACTCCCTACACGTTTTGGCACAGTTTTCAATATCTTTATCTATTCCACGCCAGTAAACAAGGGAGCGAGCTAGACCCTTCATTTTTACTATTCCCAAATGCGCATTGTGAAGGTCATCAAGTACTTTTTTCTGAAGAGATGTGGGTATAACAATTTTGTGGTCATAAGTAAGACAACCTGCAGTAAGTTTATAATTTTGCTCGGGTGCAGTGTAGCCGGCTTTTTTAAGATCTTTTCCCATTTGTAGAAGTTTAAGAATATTACCTAAGTGTTCATCTTTGGCTGTTGCCAGGGCTATTGTAGATGCTCTAAGGGGTAACTGATCGATTTGATTGATTATGAATTGATCAAATTCGTCAATAAGAATACTGTTGATTGAGTTCGATTTGTCGTATATAATACGGGAACAAAAGTCCGCATTTGCATGTTGTTTTGTAGGTTTGCATATGACATCGTAATCAAAGTTACTTAAAAAATCGGCATAATTCGCCATGCGACTTATGCATAGGTTAGGTAATGACTTTGCAGGGTGCAGTATTTGGGCAAGCGGCTTGTGATCCGTAATAAGGGTAAAATGCCGTGCATACAAATATTTAAAAAATTTCTTAACTGCCCACACAATTGCTAGTGCCTCCTTGTCCATCTGGGGGTAGCTTATTTCTGTTTTACTTAAGGCTCTACTAGCGTATGCTATCGGTCGTTCGGACCCATTACTCATTCTGTGTGATAACACTGCACCTAAGCCACACTTACTAGCATCCGTTGCCAAAATTAGGGGTAATTCAGGATTGTATGTAGTCAAAACTTGTGGAGAAACAAGAGCTGATTTAATGTCTTCATATGCCTCCTCTCCATCTTTGGTCCACTTAAATTCTTTTTCTAATAACATATTTCTCAGTGGTCGTGATCTTGTGGCCAAATCCGGTATAAAAGCATTATAATATGTAGCTTTTCCTAGTATAAGTTGCATTTCTTCTGGGGTTGACGGCTTAGGAGCATTCTTCACAGCTTCAATATGTTTATCAGATTTGTGAATGCCATGTTTATCTACCCGATGCCCTAAGAATTCTACAGAAGGTGTGGCAAAAACGCACTTTGAACGATTTAATCGCACACCCTGACTCATAAGTTTATTTAAAACTATTTCAAGTGAGGAAATCATGCATTCAAATGTCTCTGCATAGACGAGGATGTCATCAAAGAAGCTCATTACGTTTGGTATATCCTTTAACATACCCTCCATACGTCTTTGCCATAATGCAGGGATATTTGCAGCCCCGTAAACAGCTCTAGTGGGCCGAATTAAGCCATGTGTTGGTGTATTTAACGTAAGAATTTGTGCAAACTCTTCGTCAACAGGAAGATGAGAATAGGCATCAGTAACATCTAAATGACAGAATATGGTTGAATGTTTCATTTTATTAAGTAGATCTTCAACTTTAGGGATTGGATGCTCATCAATAATTATTTTCTGATTTACTGTAGGTTTATAATTGCCTGTTATTCTGATAGCACCGCTCTTCTTCGTTACTATATGTGTAGTTGAAGCCCATTCTGAATAATCCACTTTGTGGTATAGACCCGAAGATATTTTTGAATCGATTTCCCGTATGTAAGCATCTCTGAGTGCTATAGGAATATCCCTGGCTTTAGCAAAAATAGGTGTCGCGTTAGGTTTTAAATGTACTTTAGCCGGAGGACCGACTAACTTGCCAGGTTTACTACTAAAAATGGAATCAAATTGTTTAAGCACTTGCTGCAGCTTTTGTTGTTGTGTATGGTTCATCTCTGGTGGCGCTGTTGCAATATTATTTACTTGATTGTTTGTAGCAAAAAGGTTTGCGAAATCAATTTCGTTAACAAATTTTGTGATCCATTCGCGTCCCATTAGAGTGTCAAGGTCTCCATCCACCACATATAAATTGAGCCTAGCTGCTGTTTTTCCCACTTTAGCATTTACAACAACACAGCCCAAACATTTAATTGTATGCCCCGAATAACTAGAAAATTTCTTGTTTGTTGGGTTCAATTTAATGTACTTTTTAAATGCCCGTAAATATTTCATACTAATTACAGAGCACGGAGCACCAGTGTCTAATTCCATGTTAAGCAAATGACCATCGACATTAACGTATACCATCTTTTTTGAATTACCTTTCACTGTATTTATTGAAATTACCTGATTCAGCATCTGCACTTGATCAGCAGGTGCTTCTTCTTCTTCTGATATTTGTGATGTTTTGGTTTTACACACTTTACCAATGTGACCTACTTTTCCACATACGAAACATTTAGCCTGTTTGAACTTACATTGATTACGCATATGCTGACCTCCACATCCAAAGCAAGAAGAAGAAGAGCTGGTACTACGGTCCTTTTGCAATTTGTTTTTGTTATGTTTTGTTTGAATTGGTGAATAACCTAGTCTGTGTAGCTCTTGGTTTGCTGGTAACGGTTCCTCCTCTTTCATTGCCCCTGTTGTATGACGAGTTAACTCCATTGTATATGCAATGTCATATGCAGTCGAAAATTTATCTGGTTTTTTAGAAATTATTTCATCACATATGATTCGTGAATGTAAACCATAAAGTAGTTGCTCAATTAGCATACGATCTAAAAAATCTCCATACTCGCAAAAAACTGCTGCTTGTTTAAGGCGTAAAACGAAATTAGGAATGCTTTCATCGTTCTCCTGTTGAATTTTACGAAATTTAATACTCTCTGCATATTTGTTCTTTTTTGCATCAAAATGGTCTACCAACGTTTTCTTTATTTCATCGTATGACAATGTTTCAGGACTGTTTGGTGAAACAAGTACTTTTAATGAATTATTCAATTCAGACCCCATATGCACACGCGCGTATGTGGCATACTCTTGAGGTGAAACTTTGCTTAGTTGTAGTGCCCAGTCAAAACGAGTGAAGTAATCCTGTACGGTGGTTCCATCAGTAGATTTGTACTCAACCACGCAGAATTGTGGAGCTTTAGATAAATTTGTAGATGACGTGGAATTACTAGAATTTGCCGCCAATGAGACGTTTGTTGCCTCCACGACTGCTTGTCGTATTGCGCTGGACAGAGAATCAGCCAATTGCTTCATCATGTTCGCATCCATTGTGTTAATTTAAAAATTCCACTTTTGACACCAATGTTGTGTATTTTTTTGTATAAACAAGAGTTTTTTATTTAATTCAATTAAGGAAAATTGACATTACATTTTATATAAAAAGAAAAACGTGCTAATAAAAAAATTCAAGTGCAGCGTTGTACAAAATGTTAATTGTCATTTATAAAACACTACTATTTCAGGGGTTATACGTAACACAGTTGTTACACGAAAACAGCTCTGTTTCATTGGCTTTGAGATCAATCGCAGTATCATCTGAGGGATTGCATGAGACATTTTGGAAACATATTAATTCACTTACACTGTTACTATCTCCTTCAATTAGTAAAATTATTTCACTGATAAAAAAACCAAATATCCCTGACAGATCGAAGGAACTTGTCTCAATCGATGACAGTTCAAGAATGTATGAAAAAAGAATTACAGATCCAAGAATTTTTATACAACTTATGAAGCAAAAAAATCAGATTTTTCACCTGAACTAACTCTTTTCACTGATGGTATATTTTTCTTATAATCCAATTTGTTTGTCTAAATTCCCTTATTTTTTTAAATAAAAGCTTAAAGTTTTGTATTTAAAGTCCTTTATTTAATAGGTTTTAGTTTTATAACTAGTTTTATTAAGTAGTTTTTAATGTAGTGATTAAAATAGATATAATTCAGATAAAGTTTTTGTATTTTGTAAAACTACTCGTGTTTATAACAAGTAGTCCGTTTGTACAGTGGTT